>CANNZV010000086.1:0-120440 GCA_947561585.1 Caprella mutica | reverse complement strand
GTGGATACATTTATTTTCGGACACACTGTATTTATATTACACTAATATTACAACTTATAACTGATATCATAGAAATTAATAATTGTGAAGGTCATAAAAAAATGCACAGTTATTTTCTTGTTTGACACTGAGTTCTCTATATCAGTATAATTAAATCAAATAAATAATTAACCGAAAGTATCATCGGATTTATGATATATTAGAGATCTCTCCAATATATTTGTACATAAATTAAAAGTCAATGTCACCAACTGCTGAGTCCGTAAAGTTCATCAAAGTGGCATCATTTATCACTGTCTCTGCAGCAACCTGGTATAATAAATGTGAGGGAATGGAAATAGGAATCAGAGGGAGAAATTCCGTGCAAATAACTTTTTCTCTTTTATTTCCGATTTATCAATTTTTGAAATTTATTGAATATTACAATTATCTCCGATAATATAATAATGTTATTAACTTCACTCTAAATAATTTTAAATAACTTCAGTATTGCTTAACATCACGTACAGTACACATTTATAGATATAAGACTGAAGAGTCTCATTCAAATAATTTGATGTTACCACGTACGTTTTTATTGGATCTGTTGAACATTTCCAAAATTGCGGTGTAATTCTAATTAATTTATAATCATTCATTGGAAAATAAAGGAATTAAAATATATCTTTAGAAATTTCAATTTAATTGCCTAGATTTTAATTACAGATTATTTAAATTAGGTTTAAACACATAATGAATTAGCAGGAACCTTTTCATTTGAATACCAGTGTGTACCTTTTCAGTTCTGTCAAGCTCGTTCTGCAGACCATACTGAATAGCTCGTTTATTTTGAATACATCATGATGAAATTATCCCAATATATCAATGGATAGAAATGCTCTCGTCGATACAGATGCTACGCAATCTGTAATCCACTTTATGAGATTATTCATCACCCTCATGCTATAACAGGAATAAAAGAAGGATAGCTCGTAATTCTTTGCAGATGTGTGTGTAATACAATATAAAAAACATCTGGATACGGAATATTATATTTGATAGCAGGTGATATAGATACTCGTAGTACCATCTCATGATGGAAATATTTATTTATGAAAGTACATGGAAGAAGCGGTGAGAATGAATTTTACGATGTAGATGTATTCGTTCGTTCCGACGTATTTTAACGTTCTCAACCAACGTGTTTGAACATGCATGCTCCAGCGTTTTTAAATGATACAACGTGTATAAAAAGCTCAACGTTTTTAAAATGTTTGAACGTTTTTAAGCATGCCTAAGATTTTTAAAATATTTCAACGAGTTTAAACATGCTCAACGCTTTTTAAATGTTTAAACATGATAAAACATGCTATACGTATTTAAAATGCTTCAACATATTTAAACATGCTCACCGTTTTAAAATGCTCAACTGGTTTCAAAAACTTGTTCAATGTTTTTAAAATCTGTTTTTATTCATTTTAACGTTTTAAAACGCTTCAACCGGAATTTTAATTAAAACTAAAACATGTTTTAGAAATGTTCTTTTAAATTTCTTCAGCCTGATCTGGACATTTTGAGAACAATTTATTCAAACTATGTTTTTCCAAGTAGTCTAGCCCAATTAATCATGAATCCTATGGGATATCCTACGTACACAAACGGAGTACCTCCTTGTTTCGCGTGTTCTCGGTCTAATAAGAGCTGTACATTGACACTTACGACAGATAGAACTGTAAAACGAGGCCAATATTGTACACTGCGACAGCTGGTCAAGTTTTCTTTTTCTCACATCGTTAGGAAAGAACTTTCCAAATAAGGAAACTCTGTATCAATATATAGAAATGTTAGCAAATTGAAGCGAAAGCTAATAACTGTATTTATTTGTAACTGCAATATAAACATTACGAAGGTATTATATTACTTGTACTTTCGGAGTTATTGGAACAGGATAAATGTATTGAGTTTATTAGGAAGAATAGAATTGTGGAGCATGAGTGAGTGGAAAATTCGGTTCCTATTAATGGAAATATGATAGTTTGAAGGGAAAGATGGTAATTATGATGAAAATAGTTAAAATGATTAATACAACAAACAGCAAATGTTAATTTTAATTATCACTTCTAGCTGTTTAATATAATCTTTAATAGCATATAAGTAATTACAATGAATCCTTCCTCTTCTGTAAGGACTTCATTTTTCTATCTTTTAATAAAAATTATTGTCTTTTTAAACAAAAACAATAATATTATAATGACTGACATCTATGTTTTTTTAAACAAACAATTAAGAAATAAATTCTGTACATAAATACAGAACGCTTGCGCTAATATGAAAATATCTCATATTTAACTTCGCAAATTTGCGGAAGGATATATTTTACCTGGCATTTATAAATTTCTCATCTTGTTATTCGCATAACTCAAAAATTATTCAACCAAATTGCCTAAAATTTGGTGGGACGATTGGTCAATGTCCATGAACCTGCTGGTAGAATTTTAGGAATGACCCGGTCAAAGGTCAAGGTCCAGGTTATTTATAACTCAAAAAGTATTGAACCAAATGGCCTGAAATTTTATTGAATGATTTGCCAATGTCTAGGAGCCATTCAGTTCAAGATCATTTTTAACACAAGGCAAATTATTGGATCGTCAAGGTCATTTATAAGAGGCAGCGAAAGTATGCGTTATCCGAGTGACCGTTACCTAGTATATTTACATATTTCACAGTTGGATCAAGAAAAATTCCGTAATATAGAATTAGACGAAAGGCAATCGATGTTGGGACACAATCTGCACTGTAACACAATTATGTTAAACTGATTAAAATAGTTATCCTTCAGATGTGTATTTTATCAATTTATTTATTAATTTATTGTGATGTTAGATATGCATTATTTTGTACTCAATTGAAGAGTGTAGTTTTGTAATTATAATATCATGTATTGAATTAAATAAATTTGTTTGTTTGTTTTTAATATCCTTGCTTCAGTTGTATTTTGTACCAACGATTTTTCATATTAATATCTAAACGAATAATACCCCACGTATATTTACTTTTTATTTAATAATGAATTAGTTATTATTCATTAAAACCTAAATATATTTGAGCAGTCTGTATTTGTGATACAGCTTGCAATGAATATATATTAATTTATATTATAATCTAATATAAGTTTATTAGCTTTGCAAATTTGCAGAAGGTTATATTTTAACCGGCATTTATTTATCATCTTGTTATTCGCATAACTGAAAAATTAATTCGAATAAATTGCCTGAAATTTGGTGATACGATTGGTCAAAGGCCAGTGACCTTCTGGTAGAATTTTGGACGCGACTTGGTCAAAGGTCAAGGTCAAAGTCATATATAACTCAAAAAGAATTTTATCATATTGCATGAAACTTGGTAGGTGTATTGGTCAATATACTGTACAGGAACCATTTTGTTAGATTTTGGGAGCAATCGGGTCATAGGTCAAAGATCAAGGTCAAGGCTATTCATAACTCAACAGCTAGAAAGTTGCTCAACCAAATTGCTTGAAATTTGGTTGGACGATTGGTCAATGTCTAGAACTATCTAGAAGAATTTTGAAAGCGATCCGACCAGAGGTCAAGGTCAAGGTCATTTATAACTCACTAACTTAAAAAGTGTTCAACCATATTTCATGAAACTTGGTGGACGATTAATCATTATCCAGTTACCAGTTTATTAGATTTTAGGAGCGAACGGGTCAATCATTTATAAGCAGTGGTAAAGGTATGCGCTCTACAGAGTGCATGTAATTTAGTTTTGTATTCTTTTCCTAGAAAGCGAGAACCAAATAAGTAAATATAGACACGACGGGTATTAGTACTATCAAAGTATAAATTTTTCGGCCACCAAAAATTATATAAATAATAATCAAAACAATTGGTTCATTACTCAATACTAGTGTACTTTCCCATTAAAAACTACGAGTTTTCATTAAAATTTATTACCTGTAATTGAGCCAATGTTGACTCAATATTGCCAATGTAGTCCAAATGTTGTCCCAATATTGGTCCAAGAAACATTGCTACCTGGGAATTATCTGTTAAAGGCTCGTTCACGCACATAAGTGTTCTTCCATCCGTGACGTACGGTAGCCGGTAAATTGCTCGAATGAACAATTGCTCGAAAGAACAATTGCTCGAAAGACAATTGCTCGAAAAACAATTGCTCGAACGAACATGCTCGAATGAACAATTGCTCGAATTATCAAATTGCTCGAATGAACAAAATTGCTCGAATTATAAAATTGCACAGTTTTCGATTTTATAAAAGTTAGTTATTCATGAAGTGGAGCTGCACCTAACAATCCTTGTTTCTTTCTAATAATTGATCATTAATCATTCTATAAATGATTTTAATTATTACTCATTCTGCATAACCTTTTTTTAGACCGTTTGTGTCATCTCGTATGTAACATGTTAATTGGAATCATGTGGTGAATCACTACTATTCATGTTTTTTTTATCATAAAACCCAAATACTTATTCATTACTAGCCTATCTGTATGTGGCACCTCAATAGGTGAAATAACTCAAAGTTATGGCAGAGTTCAAATAAATCTAAAAAATTTTTCGGGTTTTATGATAAAAAAAACCTGAATAGAAGTGATTCACCACACGATTCCAATTCACATGTTACATACGAGATGACACAAACGGTCTAAAAAAGATTATGCAGAATGAGTAATAATTAAAATCATTTATAGAATGATTAATGATCAATTACTAAAAAGAAACAAGGATTGTTAGGTGCAGCTCCACTTCATGAATAACTAACTTTTATAAAATCGAAAACTGTGCAATTTTATAATTCGAGCAATTTTGTTCATTCGAGCAATTTGATAATTCAAGCAATTGTTCATTCGAGCAATTGTTTTTCGAGCAATTGTCTTTCGAGCAATTGTTCTTTCGAGCAATTGTTCATTCGAGCAATTGTTTTTCGAGCAATTGTTTTCGAGCAATTGTCTTTCGAGCAATTGTTTTCGAGCAATTTACCTAGAACCGTGACGTACTTTTCAGTTCTTTTTTAGCACTCAGAAAATACGGTACTGGATGAGCCTGGCGTGTGTGAACGTGTCGGTTGAATTTACAGAAACTGTATAATTTTTCACGGACACTGAAGCACTGAAAGTGTGTGTGTGACCAAGCGTTATTACTATATTACTCGTCAATAGAAAACTTTTTAGTGAAATCAATACAAATCATTTTTCTTAGACTGATATTTTTCATAAATAAAACGTATAAAATTTGAATAAAAACATTAAAATATAATCTATACTAATAATTTCCCTCGTGTGTTTATTTATTTATTTGGTGTCCGCTTTTACACGACGGGTATTAAACATGAAGAATGTAACTATGATACGCACGGGAATATATTGACTTGATATTTAAATTCCCAGGTTTTTATTCAATTTTTAAATGTATTTTATCTTTAGAATAAATTAGACTATGCAAAAATTTTAATTTTAATCGAATTCATTAAAAGTAACCTAATAACGGGTAATAAATTGGTATTGGTTATTACCCGTTATTTTTAACGGGAAAGTACACTAGTACCAATATATTTCCGTGCGTATTATGGTTACATTTTTCATATCAATATCCGTTATGTCAATATAAATAAATACATAAATAATAACACATCGCATATTATAACTGATGGATAATTTCAGTAACCTCTAATAACCAAAACAGCATTATGATTTATTACATACATCTATATTCAAAGTAATTTAAAATACCTCTTTACATTTTAAGTAAATTCCTTTCAAAAAACTCCAGCTTGAACAAATTGACAACACCAGACCCAGGCAGTTGAGAGAGAGCGTTCGAACAGGAAGGTTCTGTCGTGTTGTTACCTCGGGTCTGCTTCGATACTGTCCGGCAAAAAAAAAGACTCTGGTATTTTGAATTCTAATAGTGAAATATAGTTTGAAGAGACTGTATATTTATTAGGGATGTGAAATCTTTGGTAATTATTTTAGGTTTTCAAGAAGTAGGATTTGGTTACGAATAAGAATGTAAGTATAATTACATCAATTTGTTTTCATATGTATTCTCTTCCAAATTTACATAATATATTTAAATTATTCAAATCTTTATTTCAATTGGTATTATAAAGATCGTTTATCAAATAGCAAGTCTGAATTAATCATTATTAAATGTGAATAAAATTAAAACTAGTATAAAAATTAAAACTAAAACTATACATAAAATACATTAACGCTTTCTCCAAAATACTATACCATTTTTCAACATTTACATTCTATAACATGATACTCAAATTTATCACATAAATCATTTCAACTTCATTTTTTTCTAATATTTCTAAAACTCGTACGCAATAAAGCTCAAAATGACGAGGGTAATTTTTGAGTTATCAGACGTGTCTACATAGTCGATCATATAAGAAAAAATATATACATAGTAACATTCATTTAACATTATTTTACTTGTTCGAAAATGTGGAACCGTCCGATAACTCTATGCATCTCTGTTTTAAAATAACTAACTTATTTAGTTAATTTGCTATCCTACTTGAAAATTATTTAATAAAATTGTATAATAGAATTTATTCAGGTATTCTATAATACCTCATATTGTTTAAAAAGATTCATACTCAAAAGGATATCCATTTACCAATAGAGGTTATTTGAACTCAACGTTGAAGGATTTTTAGTTTCAAGCTTCCGAATAGAGAGATTTATATTTATCATGTAAAACCGGAACCTAAAAGTGAATTTCATGACCACGTACTGTATGATGGATCAGCTATCTATCTATTTGCTTATTATTATTGATTAATAAAATATATTTTGAAATTTGAAACCAAAAAAAAAATGTAATTAGTACCTAACTATTGCTGACAATATTCATTCTCTAGAAAAGTTCTACTTCCTTTATATTTATTATAAAAATTATATGTATAGTATTTAAATATAGCAGTATAATTAACCTCTCTTAACTAATACAATTTAACTAAAATAAGAGGCTCGATTTACTCCATAAGAAATCCTCTTAGAGCTATAAGAGGCAGGAAATTTTCTTTTTCTATTCATTTTTTTTTTACATATCTTCAAGTTGTAAAAAAAATTATCCTATTTTCAATTGGTCAGAAGTGTCCTCTTGTTCCTAAGTGTCCTCTTGTTCCTAAGTGTCCTCTTGTTCCTAAGTGTCATCTTGTTCCTAAGTGTCCTCTTGTTCCTAAGTGTCCTCTTGTTCCTAAGTGTCCTCTTGTTCCTAAGTGTCCTCTTGTTCCTAAGTGCACTCTTGTTCATAAGTGTCATCTTGTTCCTAAGTGTCCTCTTGTTCCTAAGTGTCATCTTGTTCCTAAGTGTCCTCTTGTTCCTAAGTGTCATCTTGTTCCTAAGTGTCCTCTTGTTCCTAAGTGTCCTCTTGTTCCTAAGTGTCCTCTTGTTCCTAAGTGCACTCTTGTTCATAAGTGTCATCTTGTTCCTAAGTGTCCTCTTGTTCCTAAGTGTCCTCTTGTTCCTAAGTGCACTCTTGTTCCTAAGTGTCCTCTTGTTCCTAAGTGTCCTCTTGTTCCTAAGTGTCATCTTGTTCCTAAGTGTCCTCTTGTTCCTAAGTGTCCTCTTGTTCCTAAGTGTCCTCTTGTTCCTAAGTGTCCTCTTGTTCCTAAGTGCACTCTTGTTCATAAGTGTCATCTTGTTCCTAAGTGTCCTCTTGTTCCTAAGTGTCCTCTTGTTCCTAAGTGCACTCTTGTTCCTAAGTGTCCTCTTGTTCCTAAGTGTCCTCTTGTTCCTAAGTGTCCTCTTGTTCCTAAGTGTCATCTTGTTCCTAAGTGTCCTCTTGTTCCTAAGTGTCCTCTTGTTCCTAAGTGTCCTCTTGTTCCTAAGTGCACTCTTGTTCATAAGTGTCATCTTGTTCCTAAGTGTCCTCTTGTTCCTAAGTGTCCTCTTGTTCCTAAGTGCACTCTTGTTCCTAAGTGTCATCTTGTTCATAAGTGTCATCTTGTTCCTAAGTGTCCTCTTGTTCCTAAGTGCACTCTTGTTCCTAAGTGTCCTCTTGTTCCTAAGTGTCCTCTTGTTCCTAAGTGCACTCTTGTTCCTAAGTGTCCTCTTTTTCGTAAGTGTCCTCTTGTTTCTAAATGTCTCCTTTTTTGTAAGTGCACTCTTGTTCCTATGTGTCCTCTATTTTGTAAGTGTACTCTTGTTCCTAAGTGTCCTCTTATTCCTAAGTGTCCTTTTGTTCCTAAGTGTCCTTTTGTTCCTAAGTGTCCTTTTGTTCCTAAGTGTCCTTTTGTTCTTAAGTAGTGTCCTTTGGCTCCTAAGTGTACTCTTGTTCCTATGTGTCTTATTGTTATCAAGTGTCATCTTGTTCCTAAATATCCTCTTGTCACCAAGTGTCCTCTTGTAGCCAGGTATCCTCTTGTTTCTCGAGTGTCCCTTTGTTGCATAAGTGTCCTCTTGTTACCAAAGTGTCTTCTTGTTCCCAGACTGTCTTCTTGTTCGTAAGTGTCCTCTTGTTCCCAGACTGTCTTCTTGTTCGTAAGTGTCCTCTTGTTCCCAGACTGTCTTCTTGTTCGTAAGTGTCCTCTTGTTCCCAGACTGTCTTCTTGTTCATAAGTGTCCTGTTTCCAAAGTGTCCCCTTGTATATTTTGTATACGCAGTAAATAAACTGATATGAATTAAATTGTTAACATTTTTTAAGATTTAAGTGACTTTATAAAAATAATAATTAAAGATATAAAATCTATCACACAGTATCTAATATTCATTCAATTTATTTTTCTTCTATTTTTGCTTCTCATTCGTCTTTCATTTCAGCCAAAGATCACATAATATTTTACCAAAAGAACATCTTCAGAGGTAAAAGAAGTGAAATGTATCTGGAGGAACTCGTAGACCTCATCAGTCAGTTCGATCCTGATTTTTATCTAGGGAGGCAAAAGTCCTAAAATAATTTCATGAAAAAATAGTGCAAATAATTCATTTTTACCTTCTTTTTAATTTTGTTAAATGATATTGAGTATATATTCTACATGTAATTGAAGCCTAAATTTGATAAGATAAACAAGTAGAGCAGCTGTAAACTATATAATATCAATATTTCTTATTTATTCAATTTAATACCATAATAATTCCTCGTTCTAATAGTCTTTAAATCCCGTTTTTAATTTTCTCTCTTTTCTCTTTCTTTCTGTACAGCGTAATTAATATTATACGAACCACAAGCAGAATAATAATAAATATTCTTATCTATTGCATTCATTTCATATAATTACGATGGACGAGATACACAATATACGCATTTGCAGTATCATTATATATAATATAATGCTTGCAAGAATGATACAATCTTTTATGGTCTCTAGAGAACTAATATCACTCATTAATTAATAGATATAACAGCATATATTTGATATGTTCATTTTCTCTTGATTGGTTATAAATTTTTTTTTACATCCGTGCGAAATAATCATAACATATCGCACTGTGTTCAAATTAAATTGATTTCGGTAAAAAAAGTTAGTTCACAAAAAAGTATTGGAATTGATTAATAATATTTGAATAAGATGGCGAAAGTAACCCAAAATTGAAAATTAGTATATATTTTTTAAATACCCTTCGTATTTCACAAAATTTTCTAATCTCTGTTTCATCAATTTTTTTTATAAATTTCACAAGATTTCACATGTTTTTTGTCACAAAATTTTGTCAAAATTTTCCCATCTCAGTTTCATCGCTTCGTCCCTGTTGGTAATGGATCACATCAGTAAAGTTTCTTCCTTTGAATCCTACGGTTGAATAACTTCAACTTTGTAACACTTTGTGGCTCTATTCCATTCACAACATATATATAAGTTCTTGGACGTTCATTTGTCTCGAACCGACAGGCATGAATATATAGCCCAGATTCACGAGGAAGATACTAAATTATTTCTGGCGCATAAAGTGATACAGGAAAAGATACCGCCGCCCGCCCGCCCGCAACCGATTCTCTCTCAGTCGAGTGAACAGAGTTTAGGTCCGTCTGCAAACTTCATCTGCAGAACGCCACGTTATTTCCGCCGCCACTTCATTCTATTTCTGTCGCGAATCTTCGGCATCCAAAGTTTATAGCACAAAAGCCGGATAATATTTCTTAGAAATCTGCTGCCTATTTTGTGGGAGTTGAGATTAGACAAAATGTATATTAAGATTAAATATCACACATGAAATAGTAGGGAAAAAGATTTGAGAAATGGCCGATACAAATATTTTGTGATTAACTATATAGTTGGTTCTTATTTATCCGAAGATATAAATTCTAGAGGATGAAGCAATAACCAATTAAACGATGGTGTGTATAATACATCTAAATAATCATTACCAACAATTGAGAAGAAAGAAGACAAACAGTAAGAAAATCTTGATAAGAAAATCGTGCAATTCAAAACTGTACTCAGAAAAAAATAGTTCTTCAAATTGAATCGCATTACTTCAGTTCCCTCAAAGTTATCCTACTAAACTTCGTTAAATTTGATAACTTTATAAAGCGAGTTTAATATTAACTTTTGGGCCTGTCTTTCACCCAGTTTGTGGGACAGCAATGGGTCTTCATTATCCCTGAGTGACTCGTAGACACAGGCAAAGTTTTCAGTTAAGATATCTTTTAGTATGATACCTAATCAAAGTAATGTAGCTATCCTTTAAAGTAATTAAAGCATGTTTGATGCTTCATTGAGCAACCTTTAAGATAGTGATTGGTTAGGGTCACCGTACTCGGATAGTGGGGGTTGATATAGGACATGATAGGTATATTAAAAAAATCTTAATGTTAGATTGGTTCATGACCTATATTAATACTCACTTTTCGAGCACTGTGGGTGTCAATTGAGTGAAATATTACCCATATGAACTTATATTTTGATTAATATTTATTCTGATTTTGGTTCATTTTAGTTTATTATTATCTTTCCATAATTTTTTTATAAATTATAATTTTCATTTTGACATCTGTTTCTGAATGAAGTCTTAATCAATATTAAAATAATATATTATTAATGCTTCATAACTTTTTCAATAGATGCGTTAATAAATAATTCATATTTATTTCTCCAACTCAAGTAATATATAATTTATTTTCAACCGCATTATATTTACAAGTTTTATAACTTATACCAATAGAATTTATTATTTATTTATTTATCATTGTAGGATAAAAAACTAACAATAAAAACTGACACTAATCGAATTATACAGTTAGTTATTATCAATGTAGGTTAGAGAACTCTATATTTATTTATAATTAATTATAGATTTAAGTAAATGTATTATATACCATTAATATATTCGATAATTTCAAAGGAAAAATAAAATTTGATTTTACGTTTCAACCAAACAATCATTTTAAATGCACAGAAATATATTTTAGATAAAATACAATGTTTGTATCTATCGAATTTACCAGAGGAGAATATTTTTAAATATTCCGAAATCTTCACCGAAGATGAAAGTTATTCATTTCAAGTCTCCGGATTTTTCTCTCCCTAGATAAAAATCAGGATCGAACTGACTGATGAGGTCTACGAGTTCCTCCAGATACATTTCACTTCTTTTATTTCTGAAGATGTTCCTTTGGTAAAATATTATGTGATCTTTGGCTGAAATGAAAGACATTGAGAAGCAATAATAGAAGAGAATTGAATTGAATGAATATTAAATACTGTGTGATAGCTTTTTACTTCTTCAATAATTGTTTTACTGTATAAATTTAATATTTATTTTAAACGATGTATGCTTGATTAATTCAGTTTATTTTTAATTATATATTGAATTGAAACAAATATTCAGCTATTTCAAGTAGAATACATACTCTATATATTACCTAAACTTAAAGGAAAGGGTTCAGCGATCGCATGACATATTTCTTAAATTTTAAAAGAAAAATTCTGTCCTATAAATATTATATTATTCTATATTTTCTTTATAATAATAAAGCATAACATAATTGACAGCTTAAATTATAGTGTGGCAAAATTCAAAATATTTTACTGAAAGTTTCGTACATGCAACAGTCAAACTTACGAAAACTGTGAAAATACAAATTTGTACCACTTCTTTTATTCATGAATATAATACTATGCCGAACTAAACAAAAGTGACTTACTGATTCTATTGGAAATGAATACAATTTTATACCAAAATACTCACTTTATTTATAAGTCAGTAACACAGACAAAAATTATTGACTACTCAAATGTGTATAACGTTGATTACTAGAACAAAAATAGAATAATAATATTAATAATTACAGTGAACTTATTATATTATAAACAGTTAATTTTATGCATCAACAAATAAATTCAGCATTTTTATTAGCTGTATCTATATTTCTCGATGGGACATAGATTGATTTCGTTCATTTTTATCTTCGTAATATAACATCGTTCATTATTATTCCTATTTTATCAGAGCTATACCTCTGAGTTATTATATTAATGTATCAATAACAATTTTATTGTTGAAACTGTGAGGCATTACATAATATACATAGCATATATGAATGATAACACATATATATAATTTATACGTAATATATTGCAATAGGTGATTGCAATTCATGGGATTTATATCTCCAAACTATTTCCCATTCGAATACGTAAAAATACTTGGCTTGAGGAATTGCTTCACAGAGCTATAAAGCCAATCAGTTTATTTGATATATTGAAATTGTTATGCTTTATAAGCGTCAATCTCCTTTATTATCAAATGTTTCCTTATTGATTTATATAACTTATGTACAAAAAAATGACATTAACATGTTTCCTGCAATGTGACCCACCGGTGGGTCACATTGTTTCTTTAGAATAGAAGTTCTAAGCTTTTTCTCTTTCACTAATATTTCTTTTAAAGATGTATATTTATATCCTAAAGAAGGATACATTGTACATAAAATATGGAAAAGTATACTAATAAGAATTAATATTTTTCTGTCCAAATTAAACTGAAATTATGACAGCAGGAAATGAGTTAAAAGTAACAATTTTCTGTTAACTATCTATATTTATATGCAATTAAGTACGTATATTTCCTAATTGCATATTTTGTAAACAATGCAACAGTATATTCTACACTTCAATCTCTATTTTGATGATCACATTCTCAAGATTTCATCTCGTACTAGATACTCCAAATGAACCAAAAAGGCTATAGCCAATACCTATTATTTTGAAAGCAAGCCACTGTATGATGAGGATGGAGACATCATCATATGCAGATGAGATTTGCTTTTACCCTCTCACGATGCTTTTCATTCCCTGCAACTGTCGGTAGGTAGCAGGGAATCGATAGACCTGGTGAGAATGTTTTGCTGCCACTGTATGTTGGTGGTACAGTGTGAACATTATTGGTAGTTTGAAAACATTAATGCAGTTTTACATCTTCAACAGTGCATACTATTTTATACACCAATCTAAAGAAGATGAATGGCACAGTAGTTCTATTTAATTACCTGATGAAAATACTCACTGCGAAATTAGATTTCATTAGTATAATTAACTTTAATACTACGATTAGAAATCTTGTTCATATTCTTATACAAAATGTTCTACAATAGAATTCCTCTATAGCGGACTCCTCTATAGTGAATGTAAAGTTCTGATTGAAAGAATTATCCAGTATAATGATTACATTTTCTTTAGTCTGCCATGAATAGCATCAGTTATAGAAAACAAATAGCCATTTCATGGCAGACTAAAAGAAAATCTGCATTCACTATAGAGGATTTATACTGTATAATCCAAATAAACAAAATAAGTTTCTGAAATTGATTTACAATCGATTTTAAAACGATTCACTTCAAATATCTTAATTTCTATCAGTTTTCATTTCTTTAGATTGAGGCAATCTTACGAATAGTCAATCGATGTTTACATTGATCTTTGCCTCTTGAAGTCCATGTTCAGTACCTAGATGTCAATGTTAACTTCTACACTACTACTATTGCTTACAGCTGGAACACACGGCCACTAGCTACTAATTAATTTGATATCCATTGAGGCAGGAGAGGATGACAAGATCGAACTTGATAACAGTGTCCGTTGTAACCGAAACACTTCAATCCAATAGGGTAAAGTCGCAGTATTCTGACATTTAATTAAGCTGGCAGTACTCGGGAAGTGGGTGTTAACATAGACCATGATCAAACATTTCTAAAGGGCCATACACACGTAGGGTTTTTTAAGTCTTTCCCATACATTTTTTGCTAAGCTCCTCCTACGATATAATTATTATTTATTTCAGTTGGTATCCATGATACCTGCAGGTATCATGGATACCGACTAAAATAAGCAATAATTATATCGTTTTTTCTTATATTCTCGTGGAAAAAGTAGGAGGAGCTTAGCAAAAAGTCTGGTGGAAAGACTAAAAAAACCCTACGTGTGTACGGCCCTTTATCAAACTATCAATTTCAATAAGATACAAACTAAATAAGTTTTAGCACGTGTGTTGATATAACTTTAAATCTTTACAGTCTACTTTAGAAATGATTTTTAATCTAGCCAAACGATACTCCATTAAACTAATGCCCAAGAGAAGGGGGAAAATATCTCGAGAGCATTCATTTTATTACTATTTCTCAGCAATTTTGCAATAAGGTTTCACATCACACTAATGATTCCTATCATAATGGAACCAATTACTTTTTCCATCACATCTCTCCAAATTCTTTAAAAAATCTCTTTCACTGTTTGCATTTTTTTCCGAGTTTTTTAAAATAATCTCCTTTTGACATAATGTCCTTTTCTTTTCAGTGATGGAAAATCTTTTTAAAGTTGGGGCTTTGTGGACCCAGTGAATGAGAGAAAGAGTTCATCTCCAATGAGACACTCAAACTATAATTTCATCAGAGGCTCAAGGGGTGAAAATGTTCCATTGATATCTCATTTTTATTAAATTCAAGCCCGCTCCTATTACAAAATGGATGCTTCCGGCAGACGACAGTCGCTGGTTAATGTCCTCAGAACCCTTGCCTTCCTGCTAATGTCACATTCTGGTGAGTGGTATACAGGGTGACCCACAAAAGAGTGTACCCGACTTAGAAATAATATTAATATCGTATTTATAAGAAGTTAAAAATGAGTTGAAGTAAAAAAAATTTCATGTATCCATTCTACCACCGTCATTGCTTAAAATTGTACGTGTACGATATTTATACGTATTATTTCAAACTTGGGTACACTTTTTTTAGGCTCAACCTGTATATGTAATAACGGAAAATGTACAGTTGTTTATATATTAAACTTATAGATTATAATTAAATATATTCAAATTATCCGAATTTTTTTAAATAAAATTTTCCGTTATTATCCCTCAATTTTTTGTAATTCCTCATTTTTTTAATATTGGATGTTTTGTAATTCCTAACTTTTTGTAATCCGGACGGATTTTTTGAAATCCGGATTCTTTCATCCGGATTTTTGTTAAAATTCTATAATAATTTTAGTCATGAAATTATGATGTGACATGTGTTCTTCTCATTCGAAATTATATTATTACTTGTTTAAAAGGAATTATACCATTCAAATGAAATAAAATAATAACAAATGAAAGAACTAACGAAAAAGATATAGCTTCAAAAAATTCTTTTAAAAAAACAGCTCAATGGTATTCATCCGCGTACTCTACTCCAATTATAAAACAGAGTTTTAAAATGAATATTTATAATATTTACTTTGTATCGGGAACTTTCATTGAAGTCAGTTCGAGCATATGAAACGTGTATGCTAATTGATGTAATTTATTCAAATAGACACACATTATAAAAGGAAAATATACTTCACTAATTTTTTGCTAATTATCAATTCATTATTGATTACTATTTTGCGATATCTTGCCATAGGGTAGGTTACGAATTATCGGTCTGTTTCACATCTTCGTTCAAATAAGATAAAACGATAGAATAATTATTATTCGATCTTTTTTATTGGTATCCATGATACCGGCTAGCATCAAGGATACAAATACAAATTTAAAAATAATTATTGTATTGCTTTTTCATGTGGCCGAAGATGTAAAACTGACCAATAATTCGTAACGTAGCAGACGTAGGTATATCTTTAAAAATACATATGTATAATGCTAAAAACTACACTATTGTTCTAAGAGTATATTAGTATGAAGAACTGCAGCTATCCACTTAGCCCCACTTTCTGCAAAAAGCTTTTTTATTATAAACCTGAGTAGATTTTCGGACCTGAACTATCAGGTTGAACAAAAGAGTGTTTACTTGCACCTGGGGGCACCGAGGAGATATTTGAGGCATACTTTATAGTTTGGGCTTAAATGAATAGTTGTACGATATCAAAATGACTAATAGATTGCAATTCTGCAATTTGAAAAAAAGAGTGTAATGCATTTATTTTTAGTCATAAGTTTATGGACATATGAAGTAAAGATAGATTCAATAAGAAATGGATCTTTGATGAACGGTATAACTATAAGGATCAACTGGTGGATAGATGATAAAAACGTATTGAATTTTCGGTTAACCTTCCAATTATTCTAATTTTACCATATTTTACAATAGATTTTCTTTATTATTCTGCTTGATAATCTCCCTTTTTGCCAATCTCAGGTAGCTCTTACATCAGAGAGGGAAATCCCCTGTCTCTAAAGGAACACCGACACCAATATCCTGTGACTCTTCGGCCAACTCTTTCCCCACAGTTCGACACATCTCATTCAGGAAACGTGACAGCGCTTGCGGGAAAAACAGCCGTTCTCACTTGTAGAGTACACAATGCAGACAACCTGTCTGTAAGTAACGTTTCCTTCGATTTAACATTTAATATCAAACTTCAATCACAATAAATATATCATATGTATATTGAATCCAAATTTTGACCAATGTTAATGAATTGTATGCATAAAAATCCATGTATTATTTATTAATTGTTCACTAAGATTTTTACTTTTTAAATTTCATCACACGCAATTTCTCTTATAATAACTTTTACAGAAGGTTTCGGTCCCTCTAGAGTAACGGACGAACATTTTGCCAGATTAATGCTCTATTTCCTTTAAAAGAAACAACCCAACTTTAAAGAATCATTAGTTGTAGTAGAACGACCTTTAACCAGTTTCTGCACCTTGGGACAAACCTTGGGATTTTGATCTTTCTTGTATGAAATTCCTGTTGAATATTGTAAAAAAAAAACAGAATTGTATTAAAAATTATGTGAAACAAAGAATGTTAAATAAATTATTTCTCTATTTTTCAATTCACACAAATATTTTTTCCATTTTTTAATGTCCGTTTCTTACAACATCGTAAAATGATTTACAAAACCTAATACGATAAACCTACACGATACAAATTTTTTCGTTCATTAACAATCTGAATTTTGTGCTTGCTTGCACCCTATAATTATTTCAGCAGAGTTCATTGTTGAGAAAACAGCTTTTCTTTGGGGATAAATTTGTTTGCACTCCGCTGCTAAGGACTTAAATTTATTTGCTTTGGAGATCGGTGTAATGACCACCTAAATTACTAGGCCTTGTAGTCACTGAATTTTCCTGAACTGACTTTAAGAAATTGTGAGTATCGTTCTTCTGTAGTTCAAATTAAAATTGAGAAAGGAAGAAGAAACACATAATAAAATTATAATGAGATAAGAAATTTGAAAGTATTTTTAATAACTCAGAATTATCATAATATTGTTTTAACTTAAATTATATGAGTATAATTGAATTAATTTCCTTTTAATTTCAAGAAATTATTCAATGATGAGGTCTACATCCAATTCATGTAGTTGCACCATTTTTTTTTCTTGATATACCATTGAAGAAGAGAGGAAAACTGAAGATTTGGGACAATAGATTTGCTCACAAACAATATGCTTCACAAAAGGTCGCTCTTGACTTTCTCCTATTAAAATTTAATGACATATGTACAGGCAAACCCCGCTTTAAGTCAAAAATCGTACCTCACATTAACTTAGAAATTGACCTTAAAGCGGAGGAGACCCCGCTTTAAGTTCAAGCAGTGTTACTCCAATCTTTTCGGTTTCTATTAACAAAAATCAAAGAACGTTTGCATGCTACATTAATACTATGTTCAATATTTTGCATGGTTGCTTCAATGTAAATGAAATTGTTCAGAAGTAATTTTCCGGTTCAACTGATTTAAGTAAGCTCGGGGTCAACTCCGCTTTAAGGCTGCTTCACACATCACCGATATCCGTCCGGGACGTTACCGGTCAGTGATTTTTTATCACTGCAAGTAGCCGGTACTGTGTGAATGTGTCCATTGAAATTAATGTAACGATATTTTTTTCACTGATACCGAATCACTGAGAGGAGAGTGATGGAGACGGACCGGTGACGTGCCGGACGGATATCAGTGATGTGTGAAGCAGCCTTTAAGTCCTACTGTTATAAAGCGGAGTCTACTTGAAGCGGGGTCTACTTGAAGCGGGGTCTACTTGAAGCGGGGTCTACTTGAAGCGAGGTCTACTTGAAGCGGGGTCTACTTGAAGCGGGGTCTACTTGAAGCGGAGTCTACCTGAAGCGGGGTCTACTTGAAGCGGGGTCTGCCTGTACAGCCAATTAAAATCAATTGTATCTGTAATGATATTTTGACATTTTACTAATACAACATTTTCAAATATTTAATTTATTTTAATGATTTATTATTAGACTGGTTACACGACGAAAAATTTGTAACATTTTAAAATGATAGGAAATTAGAAAACTGTGATTTAAAATATCAACATCATATGGAGAATCTTTTTTTTGACAGTACATGCATATGTTTATCCAAATTATCATATTTATCAGAAAAAAAAAATTGATCACTATATAAGCTAAGCATGCTGCAAATTGCTAAATCCTTCATCGATACAAGAACAAGCAAAATTTCAATGTTATCGTTTAAAATACTCAGTATTTTATTTATCTTTCTGAACATGTTTCCATATGAATATGTATCTCGTTGATGAGACCCAATGATGATATCTCTGTCTCCACATCTGCAGGTCTCGTGGGTGAGACATCGAGACATTCACCTCCTGACGGTGGGTGTGTACACCTACACTTCAGACCAGAGGTTCAGAGTGGTACACGAGAAAGATGCTGACGACTGGGTGCTAAAAATAGCTTATGCGCAGGTAAGTCTAGCTGAACAATGCAGAAAGTTATGTGTGGAAATATATGATATAAATGATAATGAAAAGTTATTCTTTGACAATTGAAGTGGTAGGTATCTAGTTCATCCTACACATTAGTTCAAAATGATCCAAGACGTGTGGGAATTAAATTATGTATAAGTACGATGTATGAAAATATAATGATAACGCACTAAATGTTAGATAGACCCTTTTAATTATTCAGTTACTTATGTCACTTTTTGTTAAAACCACATTTGTTTGGAATTCTCATTAAAAATTTTAATTCGTCTGGAAAATTTGAATATGAATGAATGGATTTGAATAATGAGAAATAATCTGACTCTAATGTGCTAATTCATTTTCATTATTATGAGCAGTTTTGTATGGCATGCAACTTAGATTAAATTTGGATATAATTAATAGCAGAATTCATCATATTTTTATTCTCACGTGTTTAATATTCAATAAAAGGATAATAAATTATCCCTCCCAATTAAAAGAATTGAATATTTTTATTTATTCGGAATATTTTCTAATCTGATTAAATGGGGCGATTTGTGAGACAAATTTGAATAAAAGAACTACCAATTCATATTGTATATCTGTTCATTGTTTCTCTCATTTATTTATAATCAATTAATGGTTTTGGAAAATCTTATATTATTCTTAGTATACATATGAATAGTAAATAATTACATTGAGAGATTCATATTATAATTTATTATTAAGTATATGTATACTTAAATGGCAGGCTTATTAAAACTAATGAAATGATTATATAATTCACTGTCTACAATCAAAATATACCGTAAATTGCATAAAACTATGTTACCAAATTTTAATAGTGTAAAAAAACAATAATGAAAAATATTGAAGGATCTAGTATATCAAACTGAAGATAGTATCCTTTATTTAGCAAAATAAATTTGAAAATTCCTGATTAATTTATAATCCTAACACCAACTTGTCAAAACCAACAAAACTTGTAATTCAATTTCTCACATGAATTGTAATTATAATATCGTCTTATTCCTATAATGCTAACAGTCCAAACTGTAGCACACACCACCAACACAATGCAATACATAACACACCACCAACACAATGCAATACATAACACACCACCAACACAATGCAATACATAACACACCACTAACACAATGCAATACATAACACACCACCAACACAATGCAATGCATAACACACCACCAACACAATGCAATACATAACACACCACCAACACAATGCAATGCATAACACACCACCAACACAATGCAATACATAACACACCACTAACACAATGCAATACATAACACACCACTAACACAATGCAATACATAACACACCACTAACACAATGCAATACATAACACACCACCAACACGATGAGGATAATCTTTATTGAATAAAACAATTTACAATCAATAGCATATGAAACAAATTTAAACAAAAATATTAAAACACTACATAACTATTCTGACAATACACAACACACACTACCAACACAATACTATACAGTATATACCTAACACACACTACCAGCACAATACTATACAGTATATACCTAACACACACTACCAGCACAATACTATACAGTATATACCTAACACACACTACCAGCACAATACTATACAGTATATACCTAACACACACTACCAGCACAATACTATACAGTATATACCTAACACACACTACCAACACAATACTATACAGTATATACCTAACACACACTACCAGCACAATACTATACAGTATATACCTAACACACACTACCAGCACAATACTATACAGTATATACCTAACACACACTACCAGCACAATACTATACAGTATATACCTAACACACACTACCAACACAATACTATACAGTATATACCTAACACACACTACCAGCACAATACTATACAGTATATACCTAACACACACTACCAGCACAATACTATACAGTATATACCTAACACACACTACCAGCACAATACTATACAGTATATACCTAACACACACTACCAACACAATACTATACAGTATATACCTAACACACACTACCAGCACAATACTATACAGTATATACCTAACACACACTACCAGCACAATACTATACAGTATATACCTAACACACACTACCAGCACAATACTATACAGTATATACCTAACACACACTACCAGCACAATACTATACAGTATATACCTAACACACACTACCAGCACAATACTATACAGTATATACCTAACACACACTACCAGCACAATACTATACAGTATATACCTAACACACACTACCAACACAATACTATACAGTATATACCTAACACACACTACCAACACAATACTATACAGTATATACCTAACACACACTACCAGCACAATACTATACAGTATATACCCTAACACACACTACCAACACAATACTATACATAACACTCACTACCAACACTAAGTAGCAAAACATGTCATTAGTTATTTTGAATAGAGTACATGTACAATAATTATCAGCTAACAATCTAACATACTCTGGGGAACTTCTGTCAAACTCCAATTATGAACTTAGTCAGTGGTGAAATGTTATTGAGTCTTTGGTACTGTTTGTGAATTGTGATGAGGAGAATTGTCTGGAACTGAGCTTTGAGTTACTGAATGTGATGAACAGAGTCTGAATGTGATGAACAGAGTCTGAATGTGATGAGCAGAGTCTGTATGTGATGAACAGAGTCTGTATGTGATGAACAGAGTCTGTATGTGATGAACAGAGTCTGTATGTGATGAACAGAGTCTGTATGTGATGAACATAGTCTGAATGTGATGAACAGAGTCTGAATGTGATGAACAGAGTCTGAGTGTGATGAACAGAGTCTGAATGTGATGAACAGAGTCTGAATGTGATGAACAGAGTCTGTATGTGATGAACAGAGTCTGTATGTGATGAACAGAGTCTGTATGTGATGAACAGAGTCTGTATGTGATGAACATAGTCTGAATGTGATGAACAGAGTCTGAATGTGATGAACAGAGTCTGAATGTGATGAGCAGAGTCTGAGTGTGATGAACAGAGTCTGAATGTGATGAACAGAGTCTGAATGTGATAAACAGAGTCTGAATGAGATTTATGAGTTACTGAATGTGATGAACAGAGTCTGAATGTGATGAACACAGTCTGAATGTGATGAACAGAGTCTGAATGTGATGAACAGAGTCTGAATGTGATTTACGAGTTACTGATTGTGATGAGCATTCTTTGTTTTTATATGAACCTTGTGAAACGTTTCAGATATTTTTGATTTCTTAAAAAAATTCCATTAAAATTAACAATTTCGAAAAGATATAAAAATTTTGCACCATTTCATTGATGCTTTTACAAACAATTATAAAATGATAGTTTCTAATAAAAAATCACCAATTTCAATAAAATTTAAATGTATAACGAACGTCCCTCTTCTTTTTCTCCTATACTTCCCATAGCATTTGCTATCTATTCTCTCCTTCTTCTTCTGTTAGAAATAACCTCCCTGAACAGATAATAAGGGAAAGATAAGATAAAGGGTGACCGTTGGTTGAAGGTAATTGCCGCAATAAAGTTATTTATAACCCTTAGACTTATTTATGGAGACTTTTATAAACATCGAGATAGTGTTCAGAAATAGAGTGAAGGCCGAATTCCAACTGAAGAAATTCTTCAATATTCATATCTATAATACTTTAAATAACAGCTGACAATATTTTATAGAAATAAAAAACAGTAAAATAAAAGCATGTAATTTTACAATTCTTAAAAAAGATAATCATAATGGATATCATATCATAATTTGAATGGACGTTAGACCAACTGAATGACCGGAAAAAAATCCAGATTCTGGTTATTTATTCCCGTAGATTGTGTTGAAGAACAGAGTCTTTGAAAATATTAATAAGAAACTGATTTCTAAAGAAAATATGCATTAGATGATTTACACAACAGTCTCACGCACATACACATCTTCCTTGAATGTTGCTTAAGTTCTACTATTAATAATAAACCATTAATTTACACCTATAAATATTAGATATTAGAATAACATGGTTACTCCTAAAAAATAATTACCAAAGTTTATATAATGTGGTTTAAAAGAATAGGAATACATCCTAGGAGAGACTCTGCTATAATTACGACTATCTTTAGCGATTAATTTTTAGAGCTATTATAATTGTTTTTAGAATTATCTAAACTATGAATTCGCGTTAAATTATTATATAAAATTAAAGGAAACTATGTTAATATTCTAACTCTGACTCTCTCTCTCTCCAGCCCCGTGACTCAGGCATCTACGAGTGTCAGATCTCCACAACACCACCCATCAGTCACTTTATTCACCTGACTGTAGTAGGTGAGTCACTTTATTCACCTGACTGAAGTAAGTGAGTCACTCTATTCACCTGACTGTAGTAGGTGAGTCACTTTATTCACCTGACTGTAGTAAGTGAGTCACTTTATTCACCTGACTGTAGTAGGTGAGTCACTTTATTCACCTGACTGTAGTAGGTGAGTCACTTTATTCACCTGACTGTAGTAGGTGAATCACTCTATTCACCTGACTGTAGTAGGTGAGTCACTCTATTCACCTGACTGTAGTAGGTGAGTCACTCTATTCACCTGACTGTAGTAGGTGAGTCACTTTATTCACCTGACTGTAGTAGGTGAGTCACTTTAATTGTTTTTTACTCACAAATTAACTCTAATTTAATGACTTGACAGTACTTTATTCAGTCGTAACGAATCGATTGGTCAAACAAACCTGTGCAAACTTCCAGAAATAGAATAGCAGTCTGACACATTAATTAAATAAATTAGTACAATGGAAAATTTTCTTACCTTTTCTATATTCTAAAAATATTTCTGTGAGTATGATTACAATTTCACAGAGTATTTAGATAAGTTATTCATAAATAACCATTATATTTATTTTCCAAGCATTTATAAGCCTGTCTCAACCATGTCATCGTTAAGATCAGTTTGTGAAACAATTGAAGAAGAAGATATGACATATGGAATTAATTACTTTATAAAATTAATAATAATAATGTTATAATTCATTACATTTATGTCATCAATCAATCAAATAGCAATTCCATTAATTAATTAATTAATTTGTAATTTAATTATTAATAATAAATTAAGTAATTAGTAATTTAGATAATATGGCCTATATTATTGTTATAAATTACTTTATTTCCATCCATTAATCATTATCATAACTCATCATTTGCATCAATCTTCACTTCTGCAGAACCAACCACACATATCCTCGGTGGTCCAGATATTCACATCAACCGTGGTTCAACCATCAACTTGACGTGCATCATTCAGTTCTCGCCAGACCCACCAGATTTCATTTACTGGAACCACAACCAAAAGGTAAGAAAATGTTAACATCTTCTTACTTTAAACAGCAAATATTCTCATGCGGACAATAGGTCTACTTGTCGTAGACCTATATTATTACTATAATGATAATATAGGTCTACGACAATTCTTTTGTTACGTTTCTTTTAAATGAAAACTTGTGACGCTACCTTCCACTTTATCCAATTCATTTGCAGGTTTTCTTAATTAAAATATTTCTATTCTCAGTCTCAAGGTAAAGTAAATATGAAATATGGGACATAAATTAAAAATAAACGAATAGAATAATGATAATAAGCTTAAATTAATAATTACGAATTTTCAGTATATTATTTAATTTGCCAACATTATTATTAAGACCTTACATTGAAAATTACTGAAAACCAGTAATTTAAACTTTTTAAATAATTAACAAATCTCAAATTTTTCCTCCCCAGATTATCTCGTTCTCTTCCTCCCCATATTATCTTGTACTCTTCCTCCCCAGATTATCTCGTATTCTTCCTCCCCATATTATCTCGTTCTATTCCTCCACAGATTATCTCGTACTGTTCCTCCCCAGATTATCTCGTTCTCTTCCTTCCCAGATTATCTCGTACTCATCCTCCACAGATTATCTCGTACTGTTCCTCCTCAGATTATCTCGTTCTCTTCCTCCCCAGATTATCTCGTACTCATCCTCCACAGATTATCTCGTACTGTTCCTCCCCAGATTATCTCGTTCTCTTCCTTCCCAGATTATCTCGTACGATTCCCCACGGGGAGGAGTGACGGTCATCATCGAAAAAGGGGATGTGACAATGTGTTCCCTCTTGATCCAAAGGGCGACAGACGGAGACTCGGGTGTCTACACCTGCAATCCGTCCAACGCCGCCCCAGCGAACATCAGCGTACATGTTCTGAATGGTGAGCTGATTGACCTGAATTATAGTATATAGAACTAACATCATCGTACATGTTCTGAATGGTGAGCTGATTGACCTGAATTATAGTATATAGAACTAACATCAGCGTACATGTTCTCAATGGTGAGCTGATTGACCTGAATTATAGTATATAGAACTAACATCAGCGTACATGTTCTCAATGGTGAGCTGATTGACCTGAATTATAGTATATAGAACTAACATCAGCGTACATGTTCTGAATGGTGAGCTGATTGACCTGAATTATAGTATATAGAACTAACATCAGCGTACATGTTCTGAATGGTGAGCTGATTGACCTGAATTATAGTATATAGAACTAACATCAGCGTACATGTTCTCAATGGTGAGCTGATTGACCTGAATTATAGTATATTGAACTAACATCAGCGTACATGTTCTCAATGGTGAGCTGATTGACCTGAATTATAGTAAATTGAACTAACATCAGCGTACATGTTCTCAATGGTGAGCTGATTGGTCAAATAATCGTTCTGACTAATAATTCATTTGATATAACTATTTCATTATCATATAATTTAGTTATATATTCTATTTTTTGCAATTAAATTTACCCGATCTTTATTTCTCTCAGGTGAACAGCCAGCTGCAATCCAACATGGCGGACAAGCTACCTTTAGCAACTCCTCCCTAGTAACAATTTTATTCCTATTACTTATATATTCGATATTACACAACTCTAAAAAGTATTAAAACTATCGTGCAATGTAGATATGTATATATCGTAATATCGAGACTCATATTGATTACAAAGTAATATGCAGTTTATAAATAATTAGACAAATTGGATATAAGAATCTCAGAATGAAAATAAAACTATGGACTATTAACAAGGAAATAATCAAAATCAGTGGTTTGATGCACTTTCTTTCAGTCGCTACAATTCTAACATAGTTTATAACCTGTAATATTTATAGTTCGATGTAAGTAGCTCTGTATCATAAGTATCCAGAAATTGAATCAGAACCTACTTTAAGGAATACTAAAGGTATACTACGAAGAGAACAATCATGTATAAATAAAATGAAATAAGGGATGTTAGTTTTCATTTTGCATTAAAATGTATTTACAAGACATGTTTATTTTCTGGAGCATTGTAATATGGGATATTCGGTAATAGGTATTTTCCACCCCGGTAAGTTCCACTCCACTTTACGGGTTGGGTTTGGTTAGTCATTAACCTCATTCATTTATTAACATTTCATATAATACTACTTAATTTATATTCCCCTTCAATCAAATAAAACCTTTTGTTGGCCAATCACAAGCTGTTTATTTTCCATTACACATTTGATAGAACAAATGAAAGAAAAGTTGTGCGAACACTCTTTACCAGTTGATGTATTTAGTTTTACAATCACAGGCTGATTATCTCTACTATCGCTGATACTACAGCGATATTAACTGTAAGATGTTGTCATCTAGTTATGGGAAAATACAGCACGTATTTTACATTCATTAAGTGAACATTATGTTTTCACATTGAAACTAATATATCTGTGTTGGAATTTACCGCGTTGGAATATACCTAGAACCAGTATATTCATATAAATCAATATAGA
The DNA here is from genome assembly GCA_947561585.1 of Caprella mutica. Classification (NCBI taxonomy): domain Eukaryota; kingdom Metazoa; phylum Arthropoda; class Malacostraca; order Amphipoda; family Caprellidae; genus Caprella; species Caprella mutica. The sequence continues at coordinate 93,435 of CANNZV010000086.1, read as the reverse complement.
ATCTTGTACCTATATTTTGTTAACATAATTATCATATATTTGTTAAAAACTAGATGATAAGCTGCGTGTATTATTTTTTTTCCTGACTAAATACAAGAACTAAACTACCCTCAATTTTCTTCATTTCATCCCTTGATGTGATTTGATAGATGTTTATTTTACTGGAAAAAAAATTGGGAAAAAACTTCAAAATTCAAAGAATGAATGGCAAACAAACTAGTCTAAATATTAGTTATTTAGAACTAATATTTAACCAACTAAATATTAGTTATTTAGAACTAATATTTAATCAGCTAAATATTAGTTATTTAGAGCAAATATTTAACCAACTAAAAATTAGTTATTTAGAACTAATATTTAACCAACTAAATATTAGTTATTTAGAATTAATATTTAACCAACTAAATATTAGTTATTTAGAACTAATATTTAATCAACTAAATATTAGTTATTTAGAACTAATATTTAACCAACTAAATATTAGTTATTTAGAACTAATATTTAATCAACTAAATATTAGTTATTTAGAACTAATATTTAATCAACTAAATATTAGTTATTTAGAACTAATATTTAACCAACTAAATATAAGTTATTTAGAACTAATATTAAATCAACTGAATATTAGTTATTTATTTTAAATTCTTTAATACAACTTCGACGAGCGTTTCAGTACAATAATCATAGCAATATTCTGCGTGTTTCCTACATTTTATTAGTTACGCTTTCTGAATACTGATGAAAATAGATTTAACACAGAAAAATCGATACGAGTATTAAAAACTATAAAAAATAATTTAAAAGTAATTATATTATTTAATTAAATTTTACTTCAACTTTATTGGAAAAAATGATAAAGTTCTAACAGAACGATTAAGAAAATTAGTTAAATTAATAGTTAATTACATTATCTTTCAAATAAATTTATATATATTCACAGTGTAAAAGTTTTATCATAGGTTCCAAAAGTTTTAATATTATACTTATTAATATTCATGTAACTTTTCATAAGCTTCTTTATTGAAGATCTTCCGCAGCATTCTCATAAAGATTCATGCCATCATTTTAGCAGAGTCTGGAAAAACTTTAGCGATGTGAAGAGCATGAACAAGCTGCTATAGCATACAACTAGAGACTATAGCTAATTGTGAGTGAAAATGTATTAGCTTTTCTTATTTGGTTCACGAAACGGAAGATGGAGATTTCCTGGTTCTTAATTCATGTTTTCATGTTTCTATAAACCATAAAATTTTCATTTGAAATCATATGTACTATTTTTAACTTTTACTATTGTTCTTGCGCTGTCCTAAATAAAACGGCATTTTATCTTATCAAATTAATGGGCCTTAGTAAGATTCAATTTCATTGTCCGTGGTTCCGTTTTTGCTGGAATAAAATACAGTTAAATTAGTTAACGAGATCGTTTATTCAACTGATATCAGAATGATTTGCTATACAAGCTAGCATTTGTTGATACTGTTAATGTGACGGACAGACAGACAGAAGCTGTAATGCATCATTCAAATATTTGATTGGTTTATTTATTTGATATAAAAATAGTTGTAACAAATACATATAGAGTTACAATCAGTGAAGAAATTTACTCTTTTTTATCGGACAAAGACTCATCTAAAATAAAAACAAACATTACAATAATCATAAAGAACTGAATAAATACTGACTGTTAGAGTTGGTAGCAAATATCCATGGAGAAAATTGAAATACATAATGAAGCTACTAATATAGTATATTGACTTAATTTCTTACAGCTGTATGTCACTATAATGGATTATCCATGAAATATGAATATAATTATTCATACAAGGAATCAACTCGTATCAGTAATTGATATATGCAACCATTAATTAGAATAGAAATAAAATGTCTCTAATGAAAACACAGACTAGGTATAAAAAGGCTACTCTTTTCAATTATAAATGAACTAATTGATAAATGTGACATGAAATTCACAGCAGTCTCAATAAAATACTTTGTTTGTGTACGATTAAATCATTTAATTGAATTTGTCTCATATGATTGAAATAAAACATTGAATGATACAATAGATATTGTTTGCACGAGTTTGCAAACTATAATCAAATTGATAACACTTCATTAATTTAAATTAGTAAAACTACGAAACTATTGATAACCTACAATTGTAAACAGATTAAATAAACATTATTAAAATATTTATATGAAACAGGAGGAGGAGAAAATGAACTGTTATGAAATAATACATAAAACTATACATTTTAATTATTTTAGTCATGATAAGATAATATTATGATTATATACATAACTAACGATTAATACTGTTCATAATTAATGCGCATAAAATCATCATTTTATTAATAAGATACATAATAATATTAGTTCAATTATTTGAAAACATGAATCTGTCAGTTTAACCAAAAATGTAAATAAAATAAAGTCTACGGTAAAGACTCCCAGTATTTAACTTACTTCCATCTTACAATTTTTACTCACTTTACCGTGGAATCACAAAACTAAAATCGATTACAAGCTTTTGTCTACTGAATTAACTTAAATTCTATTGAATTTTCAATTAATAAATATGAATATTTTGTATTTATAACAATAAAATCACCAATTTTTGAATACCGAATTTTCAATGCAGGTTATAGAGTTTCTTATAAAGAAATTCAGACTATTCGATTTGGATGAAAAATTACACAATAAACATAAAGCTGAATCTGATAGAAATAAATTATTAAATTCCTAAAGTGTATGAAAAAATGAAATTTGAATATCATTGAAAATATATAAAATGCATAGTTTCACTTCTTCTGATAGAGTTCTAATCATCATCCATCCTTTTTTTCTCCCCACTTTCCGACTTCATGTAGTGTCTCCATTGTTCATCACTAAAGTGTCTGCGATTTAGTTGTCTGTTAGAGTTACACTCAACTCAGACAATGGTTGAGATTTGCACTGAATACTAATATCACTAGCAAATTCAATGGGAAAATGGCTACTAAGTGCAGTTTAAAAATCTTACATAATGATAAATAATTATATTATAAAATAAAAATTAATCATAAAGGGCTGTACACACGTAGGTTTTTTCAAGTCTTTCCACCAGACTTTTTGCTAAGCTCCTCCTACTTTTTCCACAAAACTTTTGAATCAAGTAAGAAAAAAACGATAAAATATTTTTTTATTTTGATTGGACCTGTAGCTAATAACTGCAATAAATAATAATTATATCGTTTTTTCTTATATTCTCGTGGAAACAGTAGGAAGAGCTTAGCAAATAGTCTGGTGGAAATTCCTACGTGTGTACGGCCCTTAAGAGATAATTTTATCGAAAAGAAATATTTCCAACACAAGTAATAATCTCAATAAAAAATAATAATTTCTTAATAAAGTAGTAATTTAATCATAAATGAAATAATTTCATTAAAAATAAATACAAAAAAATTAATTGTACCTTTTTTTCTGTCAAGTTATTTATTATCATAAAAATTTTTTCGTCGAATTAACTTCACCGTCTTCTCTATAGTGTTTCAATTTAATAAATAAATATTTTTTATTGATGAAAAAGTTGTATACTAGGGTAAGTTCTGAATTATCGGTCAGTACTACATCTTCGGTCATATAAGAAAAATAATATAAAAGTTATTATTATTACACAGTTCTATCTAATAATAATATATTAAATATTGTTTTTTCTTATGTAACCGAAGATGTAGTACTGACCGATAATTCATAACTTACCCTATGAATTTATAAAATCAACTCAATATATAGTTTAATTATAATAAGCATATCTGACATATGCCTATACAAACAATTTTAAAAAATAAATTCATATTATTTCATACCATTATTGCAATCATAATTGAACATTGTACACGTCATAAAAAAATTACTTTAGACAAATATATCTTCCAAATAGTTATTTTAATGAACAAATACCAAAGACAATAAATTTCTATTTGTTTAGAATATTAGTTAAAGAATAGGTAGACTTTCAGCACTCAGTTTATTTTACACAATGTAAATAATGAAGTGCAAACAGTAAATCAGAAGTGAATATAATATATATATATAACTACAAATCCGATATGCAAACATATCGACTAAATTCGCTACCTCAGTTAACACAACGGTAATATACCAATCAGATAATTATAATTGGTGATAGAAACATTATATTTACAAGACAATTATAACAGATTCAGTAAAACTATATTAAATCAAATTATAAATTGAATTGAAAAATAAAATTGGATTTTTTCAATAAATTTAAAAATAAAATATAAACGCAATTGTCTTTCGTCGGACACTCGTAACAAAAAGTCTCGCTTATATTTTTTATAAAAATAAATAACAAACATAATGTACTACAACAACCGATGATACCGAATGATCTGTCTATTATAAATTTTACGCCTGGGATATATTTAATTGTATCCACTCATTTGGAAATATATACCTACAAATAAATTATAAAATAGGTTTGTCTTCAACTCTTTATTTAATTATTCAATAATTAAATTCAGGCATCAATATTTATTGCATATATAAAATATTAATACATCTTACTTATAAGTTATACAGTACTTATGATCTATATAATAATATTCTGTATTAATAACAAAAACATACCTAGAACTATATCAAAAGATTACTGAAAGAAAACATAAAGAAATTACTATTTACCAACAGCAAAGTTTTGATTGGAATCAACTTTTTGTGATAAACGATTTACGCTGCCAGAAAACATACTCAAATCAGCCAACTTTTTATACAAATTTCTGGAAAATAAATCAAGGTCATCTCATATTCCAGTTTCAGTCATCCGAATAATGCAATCATACGGTCCCGTACTGATTGATGGCGCAGTAGAATGGGACAATCTGTCTTTTCTTAGCAAAATGGTCCGAGTTGAAGAAAAAGATAGGTAGACCATTATGACGAGATACGGTGATTGATGCTTCTAATAATTTTGTACTAGGTGTCATGAATTATTCTATAGGATTTCATGTAACATGAATACTCTTTTATTTGTTATATAAATCTGAATAAATCTGCATAGTTTTAAAGGGGGATTTTGTTTTGGTATTGTTTCTGTAGAACTCAATTTAAAATATCGATGATCCCGCGGTAGATCCGTATCAGCTGCCGGGGCATGCAGCAGATAACCGTAAATACTCCGTCCTTGGTGATGTTTACATATTTGAGCCAATTGCTATAGAGAGCAAAAGATTGTGCGACAGTACAACCTCCTCAATGAAACAACGAACAATCCAAGATAGTCTGCCTAGTTCCTACATCGAATTGCTCATACGATCCAGAGAGGGAATGCCTTAAAGGGGCAGTTCAGTCAAAATCAAACTATCGCCAAATTGGTCCTAAATCGATTTAGTATATTTATTTATGTAACATTAAAATATTCGTTGATTTTAGAAATGTTTATATAAAAAGTATATTGTAGATTAGTGGCGCCATCTGTGGACTGCGGTGAACCGCGTAACTAATCATTGTAGTACGTAAACAAAATGATAACCAGTCCCAGACTTGAATATTGAATCTGTCATTATTGGTTTGAAAATGGTGAAAAGAATTTGTGAAATTGAAAACTGTCCTTCGAGACAATTAGATTTAGTTTTGAAAAGAAAACCATCTCTTCATAAATTACCTGTTAATACTGTTGATAGAAAAATTGTTCACATGTTATCAGCTGTAAAATGTAAACAAATAGTACAGAGTGGTGGCGCCATCAGTAGGAGGACGCAGGAACTAAATCGATTTTATAAAATATGATATATATAGCTTATTATATTGTTTTCAACCATTTAATTCTACAAGAATGTTTTATTCTTACTAAGTGATCGTTCAACATTAATATTATGAAAACAAAAATTGACTGAACTGCCCCTTTAAGCATCATTTCAGCCGCAATGGAGAATTTTTAAGGAAACATAACCCTTCCTGAAGACATTTTCTCTTTTGTGAAGATTGCATTCTTATTGTTTTAATAAAAAAATATTATCGTTGAGAAGTTTCATTTACTGTATATGCTATCTGGTGGAATTTTGAAGCATCGGAAAATTTAAACAATTTCTTGACTTTAATTTGATATTGACTTAATTATTAATCAAAAGAAATGGGATTTCTCTTGCGATTTTTAAACTATAACTAATTAAATTATCGATTTACGCTCATTTTCGTTATTTTAAATTAACATCAAAACTGATATCTAATTAAAATCACGATTAATTTTCATAAATATCTTTTCAGTGAACCTAATTTCAGTCTTCTTTTCCGCAAGCACTTTACACCATCAAACTGCAGTGGATATTCACTTTGATTCTTTACCCTTTAGTGAGGTTTCATTTTACGTACCAACATATGTTGCCTCGGTAGTGATATTACCAAATAGGCAAACACCGCTCCAATATACCAAATAGTTTCTCGGTCCAACGCATAAAATAGACATTAAATTTTGTACACCGGCCATGATATTGGAGATAATATGAACCACATTACATATTTAAACCTACCACTTTATTTTAATTTGAACTGTTTAGTAAAGTTCAACTATTACAACTTAATCAATCTAATCATAATGAATGCTACTATTTAATTTAATAAATAAATATATATCATAATCAATTCTTTGTAATATATATACAGATTATTTTAAAGTCGGAATATCCTATTATGAGAAAAGTGTTGGCGATACAACAATAAAATTCAATCTCATAGTGAAAAAATGAAAATGCATATAAAATTTTGTTGTGGTATGACCAAAATTACCTAATGGAAACTTCCTAACTTTTCTCTTTTCAAAAGTTTAAGTTTTTATATCTTCCGCATCCATTGTGTACTATAATCATCTCTCTCCCAAATGCCAGTTGATCCATTTCAATTTCTGCAAATTGAAGTTATCAAGCTGGCTCTGAGGGACATTACTGTCCTGCAAATTGTTTCTCTGAGGTCCAGAGAAACACAAAACCACTTTGGAAACTCTGAACAATTTTGAATTTTCTTCCTTGACGAAAATACTTTCAATTTTTATTTTGAGGAGAACCAAAAAGATTCTTGTAGCTTCTTTTAGACTTGAAGAGCCCGGCTTCGTGAATTGTTTTGTCTTCCCATTTAGGATATTACAAATCAAATATTATTTAAACTTTTATTTCTTAGATAAATAAATGCTTTTGAAACTAAAAATATCCTATATAGTATCTCACGACTACAAAATTATTTTAAACACAGTATTTAAGTTAATTTTACTCTCTTTACAATATCTATTCGATCTAATGGTGGCTTAAAATCTTGTTCTCCCATAAATACAGTCATGGTTCATATAGATAAGAAGTTATTATTTATGTACGCATTTAGTGCAGCTTAAAATAAGACTGCGGTGCAAAGAATTTATCTTGAACGAGATTCAACAGTCAATTCTTTATCACTGTTTTTTTATTGCCCATTCCAGAGGCTAATGAGTGTAATTGCAAACTCCACCAATAGAATTGAATACGTGCCAAGTGCCTAATAAAGTCCCAGTCAATTAAGTTACTCGCATTGCACTCTTTCTATTGGAAAAACTATCTTCATTAACGGCTGCAGATTAGATCTGATTTACTGACTGCCTTTTATCGATTATCTTCTCCACAGAGCTATCAGAAATAAAAGAGTACATTTAGATAGTGTAATAAATCACATGTAACCATTAATTCACGTTATATTCCATTAGAACCATTAATTCATATTACATTAGAACCAGAAATTTATTTTAAAAAAATTAAAAAAAAAAAAATTATTCACGAAGCTGAATTTGTACTATAGCTCTAGTTTAATATACAAATGTAAAAACATTTCAAGCTATAAAATAATAAATGTTTATATAACATGGTTTGTTCTAGATTAGCTTCAACATGTGAAAACTGTTAACTATTTTCTCTCAAATTTGCTACTTCTATCTAATACCACGAAATATATTCTACCATTGAATGGCTATTTAATGTCTGGCAGATACAAATTCACATCAATTTTAACGCAGGATCGCCTCAGTAATCCTCTGTATTTCCTGGTATTGCTGTAAGTAGTAGTCAAATCATTAGCAGTAATTGGCCAATGTGTTTTATTGATGTGCAATAACCGTATATATCTCTACTTAAATCGGAATATTGCGTGCATGTATTATTAGATCATTTAAATCGATAGCGTTCTAGGTAGCTAGAGAGACTATACAAATATGCAAAATGGTTTGGGATTATAGTTTAATACAATTGTGCATCAAAGAATATTATTATTTATATACTATTATCCAGCTGAATATTCGTGGTAAATGATAAAGAAGTTATCAGCATGTGAATGGTATAGTGTTTACTAATACGTGTTATTTTATAGTTTAAATATAGCTAAGGATTTTATAATCTTAAATTATTTCTATATTTTTTATAGTGAAGCCTAAAATATAACTTTTAAATTATTTTTTAAAAATGTTAAAAATTAATGTACCTAAAAAATGAAGTATATGAACTATTTCTACATAAAAATTTACTTAAAAAATTATGAATAAATTTTAAATATAATATATTTTACTCAAATTCCAATCATGTAAAGAAACAATCAAAATGTAATAGGTTTGATCAATTATTTCTACTTCTAAATGATGAAAGAGACGATCAGATTCCCATTAAAAGTTACCAAGTAATGATCAAGAGGCTTGGAATTCTTTGATTTCTCCAAAATAGATTCTTGTCACCATGTAATGGGAAAACTTTTTCCCGTAGAGTTTTCTTCAAAGTCAGGCCTGGTGATGATTTGTGAAGCGAGTTTGGAATGAGGAAGAAAAAATAATAAACCATCCATCTAACACTAACCGTTTCAAAAAATTTCGGTTCAAATATATTTTAAATGAAAAAAATGTATACAGTTTTATAAATAATATTTAAATTTTAAATAATTATGTGTATAATTATATACAATTGTTCTGAACTATTAATTTTTGTAATAATCAGGGGATTTCATGTGGTTCTAGAGCCACTCAAAAATTCAACGGGGAAGAAAAATGGTTTTCAATTCTTCAGGTGTTTACTCCGTGCCCGTAACTGTAATACAGAGTTACAGAAATCATCTACATAAATCTATTACAGTTTTAAACAATACTTTATTAAATGCACAAGAATTTATAAGTATAAATGATATTTGTATCAATAATTATTACAAGATTTAAATTGAAATTTTTAACGCTATTTTAATAGAGTAATTTAATAAAGATTTTTAACGGTTTTAATACCTAGCACAGTATTTCGTTATAATTGTGGATAGACCGAACTAGTTACTATTTATACTTTCAATGTAGAGCAATTTTTATGGAACAAATTAATTTTTAGCTGTAAATAAGCATAGGAAAATAGATATTAATGATAACAGCTCTCTATTAAATAGATAGAAAATATTACAAATCTAAACCTTGTGGTGCCCGAAAATGCAGGTTATCTATAATTATTAAATAATGGCTAAATTTTGATATTACCTTATTTCAAATACGAGATATAAGTAGTTACATCATATACTAAATGATGTAAATAAGGAGTTATGATAATGATAAATGATTAAAAAGAGCTAGGAAATTACTAGGGACTTCATAGAGGAAGACTACCAGATAAATAGAAACATGGGAAATAAAGAAGTACAATAGTAAAGATAAACTAAATCTGATAGATAATAACTTAGCGGAAATGGGATAGTTCGAATAGAATTTACGGTGTGAGGTTTAAAATAGTTAAATTTGAATATCTTCTGAGGTTAAGCTATATAAACATTAATTAGACCATAGGGATGAAAACTACTATTTTTAAACTTCCTAATATATGCTAACTTAAAGAATTAATAAATTTCCAAATCAAATAAATTATAGGGCACCACTAGGTGATCAAGAAAACACACAACCTACTATCACAGAATTCAGAAACTAAATGAATCTTTAGTTGATGAATGCAGTGTTGCCGAATAATTTAGCTCACTGTTTCGAAAAATGTTCTGGGAAAAAATATGAAATAATTATGCGTAGCACAACAATATTATTAATTGTCTATCATTGCAGTGCCTGAATCTATTTTTTTCTTAAAGATAGATTAAATCAAAATCCATAAAAATATATTTAACAAAGCATTTGTTACAGACCAACCTGAGAACAATATTTATTGATTTGTCTTAGATATTTTCTAAAAAAATTAATTGCAGTTTTTATAGTATTTTTGAATTATTATTCACTACCCAATGAATTTTATATTGCATGAATAACAGTAAATCCAAATTATAATTAATGAACCCAAATTCATTATTTCTATAATATTCTTTACCGCAGTAAAAAACTAAGTAAGAACTGCATTCAAGCAAGATGCAGTTTACTAAGTTCAAATTTCCGGGTCTTAGAGTATTGAGCAGGACAAAACGCTAATTTTTAACCACTTTGATGAGAATTAAATTGACGTGTCCCTGGAAGTAATTAACTTATACGTTACTTAATTACTCTTATTGAGTTGAGACAGAGAGACAGGAGGGGATGAATGAATATCGTACCTTTCAGATCCTAAATATATTCATTTTACGAAGAAGTATACAATATATTGTACAATACACATTTTGAATTATGATAAAAGCTGTATTTATTAACATTGAGATAAATTGAATAACTTTGAATATTGATAAATGTTATTGAAATGAGTGAAGAATTTTCTTTGTAAAGATTCAAATTAATTACCATTATTGTACAAACAGTTCTGATAACTCACACAAAGTAATTCACAAACGTCACGAAACAGGCCTTTGTGAAATATCAGGACATTGTCTTTTTTAATTTCAATCAATTGTTTTCGTTCTTGGTTGTGTTCGATAAATTTTATGTTCGGGATATCCCACAAAAAGAAGTCAAATTTGGTGATCGCATTTGTAACACTGTTATTCCCCGAATGCCTGTTTCGTGACGTTTGTGAATCCTTTGGTGCGCGCTATCAGCATTTTCTGAACAGTATTGGTTATCAATTTGAATATTTGAAAGTAAAATTTCTCTTCAATCACATATTTGTCTTCTGTGTTTGAAACTATTCCATTACACACTGAGTTCATAAGTACAAGATTCTCTCGTCATTCTGAGTGTGAGTGCATTTGTTGAGACACCCAGTATTTCAATCGATAAATTTTATTTCTTGATTCAAATACTAATGAACTATAGTTTAATAATGATCAAATATATGTTTGACATTAATATTTTGAATTACTTCTCTAATTAAACCATACACAATCATCCTTTAATTGTTATTAATGAAGAAAAAAAGGTTTAAATAATATCAAACATATTTACTTTGCAATGAGGGATGTATAATCAATTTCATACCTCTATATTATATCAAAATTTCCAAATTGAATGAAATTTTCACTCTTCGCTGCATCCAATTTTGATTATTAACATTTCTAACAACATCTGGCAACATCTGACAATATTTCCTCGCCTTATTAAATTCAGAACTAATTCAAACTTTCCCCTCGGAATCTCAAATCACGTAAAATGACAACACTTCCAAGAAGAAGAATCCTGAGCTCCATAAAACACCCACAATTCCATCATTCATTTGGCCTATAATAAAAACTTTGGTAGGAAAAAAGCAAAACCACTTATGAATTCTTTGGCGAAATACAAAATGAAGTTTCTGTGTTTTGATAACAAAAATATTATGATACTTACACACTACAATGAAGATGCGGAGAAGTAACTTGTTTTGGTTACATAAGGTGCTGTGGGAGAATTTATTGAAATAGATCTTTCGAAGAACTTTGAAGGAATAGAGTATGTCAAGCTGTAGAAAATGTTACTTTGTAACACTATTTGACCAACTTAGGCTATATACAAATATTCTTTCTACTCGATTTGCATGAAATATTAAGAAAATATATATGTATATATCACTTTGGGAAGGAGCGTGCTAACTTATTTCGTTAAAACTCGCTACTAATGGGAGGGGCTTTTAACTGCTTTTACACCTGGTAGTGTAGTCGATAGAGCTCTGTCACAGCACTTTAAAGATCTAGGGTTCGAATCCCGCGAACTCCTTTAAGTATGTATGTATATATGTATGTAAATAAATATACATTTTAAAACTGATTTAATGAATAAAATGGAAACAAATAGTCTTAAATGTTGCCATGAAAGATAAATTTAAAGAAGGAGAGTTCAGACTAACACATTTTAGCCTCTTTAATAAATTTACAGCTGAACCAATTTGCAATTTGCGAGTTATTAATGACCGGAAGAAGTCGGCCATAAATTTCAGTCTAGAAAAGTAGAAGTAGGTTCAGACGAATTGAAAGCCTATACGGATAATAGAGTGAATGACATATATAAATAATCTATTAGAAAGGATATTGGATACTTTTATATCAAGTGTACATTAGAACTACATTAAATTACTTTAAAACTTTCTTTATACATTTTAGATAATTAAATATGTTCTTGTAAATAAGTTAATACTGAAATTTAATTGAAAATCAGGACTCAAATATGAACAATGTTATAATATAGCAAACAATCTTCCTCAATATAAATAATATTCATCATCGCAAATATCAAGAGATTTTATTTTATTATAAAATGAATTTCGAAGGATAATAAAAATCGATAAAATTGGTGATTTTCAAAATCGATCAAAAACTCAGTCAATCCCAATAAAAAAATACAATACTATCAAAATAGTACTTAAAACCAGTATAACTAATACATTAAATGCAAAAAGTAAATAGATTTATAGTTAAATATTTGGATAGTATTATCCATTATTTTTGTATAACAACACGCACATCTCCCATATTATACAATGGCAGTTCTGTTAACTTTTAGGATGATAGAAAATGGAGGATTTGAACGATAGAAATAATATTAGGAATTGTAATAATATTAGTTTTGTGAGGATTTTCAAATCTTTTATTTAAGAGCTTCATAAATCGATATCCTACACAGTGACATAAAACTATAAGTTTTTTCGAAGAAATATACCTTTCAGAGTTGAATATGTAGTAAGGGATTGAAATATAGCAAATTGAATATAGAAATCTATCCTAATAATACACGTGGTGTGTTTATTTTTTTATTTTTTTATTTTGTGTTCGCTTTCACACGACGGGTATCAAACATGAAGAATGAAACTATGATACGCACGGGAATATATTGACTTGATATTTATATTCCTATTTGTTTATTCTATTTTTAAATGTATTTTATTTATAAAATAAATAATACTATGAAAAAAATATTAACTTTAATTTAATTCATTAAAAGTAACCTATTATAACTGATAATAAATTAGTATTGATGATGACCCGTTATTTTTAACGGGAAAGTACACTAGTATAAATAACCCATAGTCAAAGTCAGTACCATTAATAAAATAATGAAACGTGTCATTATTTTTATATTAAGTAAATACCAAACATTTCTGTTTGAGAATTCCATCGCTGTTGTATTTTCATCTCATAAATTGAATTACGATTGGAAAGTGAAAAGATCTGAAATATTTAGAGAAACTCACGCTTCGAAATTAAAAATGAACTCGAGTTAAATGTAATTAGTAGCTGAAATACTGAGAATTCTACAGCATTTAATTGAGCTAAATGTTCAGTTATTTTGAAATAAATTCAGTAAATATTCGGGAGGAAATTAACCGGTCGGTAAGATTTTTGTATTTCTGAAATGTAGTATATGTTTGATGATTTTTTTGTGAAATAACTTTTCAATAAATAACTGTTGCGTTTGATATAAAGGATTATAGCCTTAATTGTATTTTTTTTTCTTATTGTTAGATATGTGTGATAAAATTGAGTAGAAATAGTAAAACTTCTTCTATTGTTTTTAGTACTTTTATTTTTATGGGTAAAACCTCACCCTTTTATCAAGATTCATTTTAAACATTATATAATGGGCCACTTTGCAACATTCTTTAATAGTGAATATCGAAACTAATTGTTAGTGAAGATTATAGAATTGAAATTACGAATTGGTGAATAAAATTGTGTAATCTAATAACGTTGGGTTTAAAATGGATATAATTTTTATTTTACCTACTTTTAGAAATAGGAACGTAATTTTACTAAATAGAGATAAAACATTCCTTATTTTATAACCCTTCTCCTTTGTTACTATGTACTTAATTTTGTCAATGAAACATTTTAAATATAAAAAAAAAACATTTTAACGAATTCTGTTTCAATAAATATAGTGATAAGATTTCAATAACAATGTTACATTATCTTATAGCATTTAATGTTATAGATAGGTTAAATTTTGTAATTTCTGTATTAAAATTCTCAATATATTTAATTTCCTTAATGCGTGAGTTTACTTTAATAAATGTAAATAAATGAAATAAATTGAAAATATATTTCTTTTTTGGTATAAAAATACAAAATTTTCAATTGAAAACAAGATGTCTCATTTTGGAAAATGTCTCATTTTGGAAAATGTCTCATTTTGGAAAATGTCTCTTTTTGAAAAATATCTCATTTTGGAAAATGTCATTTTGAAAAATGTCTCATTTTGAAAAATGTCTCATTTTGAAAAATGTCTCATTTATGGGAATGTCTCATTTTTGAAAATGTCTCCTTTTGGAAAATGTCTCATTTTGGAAAATGTCTCATTTTGGAAAATGTCTCATTTTGGAAAATGTCTCATTTTGGAAAATGTCTCATTTTGGAAAATGTCTCATTTTGGAAAATGTCTCATTTTGGAAAATGTCTCATTTTGGAAAATGTCTCACTTTAGAAAATATATATAAAAAATGTTATCATGGACAACCAAAGATGGCCCCAAGAGATACACTAAATTGCTTCATTTATCTCTTCATTTCCGACAGCGATAGAAGATTAAAAACAAAAGACGCAACTTCCCGTAAAGAAAATACCAAGAATTTCTCCAGCGGGTTATTTTGAAAAGAAAATAAAGATGAAATTCGATGATTTTTTTTTTGGTTGATGATATCAGTAGCTGCTATTTGAAGATATCTTACAGTTTACTTTATATTTATAGTTTATATAGTTCCACATCGAGCATTGATAGATAACCCAGGCAAGAGGATTTATTCCTGGGATATTAGTTTAATATCCCAGGATATGCCGGGGATATTTAGCTTACCGAATATGTATACAAGTTATGATACAATAATGATTATTCATTTACCAGAGTACATGTTTAAATTATAACATCTTAATTATCTTTGTAAATTCTTATTTTACATTAAAAATACTGACATTTACAATCATCGAAATGATTTTTTTAAATTTGAGTTATTGGTTTCCTTCTTGGAAATCTTAGAAAATTTATGAATTGAAGAGTAAGTGGAAAGACGAAAAATGTATGAATCCTTTTATTTTTCTATTGAAACTTCGAATATTTCAGTATTCATTGTCAATATCTTAATTTCGACTAATTTTAAACAAAATATATAGAACTTTAAGAAGAATTATGGATACCAATATAATTAAAGTCACCTGAAGAATTTACAAACAAATAAATAAAAGGAAAAACATCATCGAAAAAAGAATAAGTTATTAACCTGAAATAAATATATTTAATGAACTTGCTTGTGCATTGAGCAATTGTGACCGTTTATGAATGTATATAATTATATATAGATTCCAATGTATATAATAATATATAGATTCCAAGCTTGAAAATGTTATAAAAATTCTACATTATTCCGTACACAGTTGCTCAACTTTAAATTTGCTTATGTGCCACATCTACAGATTGCTGTCCCAAAATAAGGACACCCTTATTTTGGGTGACTAGGATTGAAAGAATGGTTACTAATTGAACTAAATGGTGGGGAGCTATAGGGGTTATTAGTTCTAAAAGATATTCCCTTATGCTGAGAAATTCTCACCTTTAACTGCATCATGGTCTCACCAATGTAAGTGGACTGGCACTGTCCACACGAGTATTTATAAATGAGACCAGATGACAGTAAAGGTGGGATTACATCTTTATAAGGGGAATTAACAATATTTGATGCATCTTTAAATATAATATTTAGATCGACCAGGGGATAGAATTTGATAAGTAATGAATTAAGTTCTTTCCTACGTTTCAATGCCTGAATCATCCAAGTAGGAAAAATATACGATAAAGTAAAATTAAAGAATTGTTAATTTACGCTTAAGTGAAGTATGAATTGAATAAAGAAAATAATAATCTTGTCAAACAATTTTTGGGACAACAATTACCAGAGAAATATTAATTTGGTATCAAAATATTTATAATTCGAGCGAATCGCATACGCTCTATGAACAAGACAAGTAATCAAATTAACTTCGTAAGATGTCAGTAGGAAAGAATCAAATCTTAACCCCAATCCTGTGAATGTCTTTTTACGATAAACTTTTGATTGCTTAGAGTTCAAATAGTTATGAAAAATATTTATTAAGATATCTTCAATATAGTTACGATGAAATTTAGGTTTATATTAATCAACTAACCAATGTTTTTCATGAAAATGTAAAAAGACATTCAAGAATTTCCCACAAATAAAGTCAGCTTCATGATCTATACTAATCATATTATTGCAGGGTATTTCCAAATTAAGGCAACAAACTTCTCATTATATATATATAATCATATATATATATAATATATATATAAAATATATATATAATCATAAATATAATCATATATATATTAAAAAGATTGATATTCGAAAATAAACAATTAGCAAACTATACAATTTTCTATTTATTCAATATAACCACCATTATTACGAGCTACAACATCCAGTCTAGGAACTAATCCATCGAAAAATCATACATCTGTGCTTGTAGAATCGAATCCCATTCCACATTTGATTAAACTTTCAGATACTCGAGACAAGTACCTAGTATAATCACTTCTGAAACCCTTTATTTCAGAAGTCTACAGATAGATATAAATCTAAATCTAAGTCTTTCACAATATGCATATAATTTAAATATAAAATTACATTATTTATCTTTCTTCATTCTCTTTACCTCGATCTTATAGGCTAAATTATCTCAAAAATCTACGGTAATTAGTCTCAATATTTAACTAACTTTTTAATCTTGTAAAATATTCATTACGAATTATGAAATTTCGTTATTTAATGAGAATCTTAAAAATTTAGTTTCTCCCTTTTTCTCCCCACTTTCCAAATTCGTGCAGTGTCTCCATTGCTCGTCACTTAAGTCTCCCAGATTTACTTGTCTGTTAGAAATAAAGTAATTCAGTCAATGGTAGAAATTTCCTCTGAATACTAATATTGTTTGCAGGAAATTGATTTAAGGCAAATCCGTTCAGGCAAATCTATACTGACGTGCTTGGTGATTATTGTTATTGTAAGTTGTTTGATTACCATTCAATATTTTACAAAATTATATTAAACTGCATCATGAATTCAGCATTTCAGGATATAGAAAATAAATCATATATACTTCAGCTGCACTGTTTCAAAATACTTTAAATATTTTCATTTAAATTTTAAAAATTGAGTACATTAATATTTGTATTCATTAAACATTAAAATTTCTAATATCTCTTAAATATCCATATATGTATTCTGCATAATTATTAAAACAAGTTCAGTACCTGTTGTTCATTTATTGAGAATTCAATTAATATAATTAATTAAGGAACATATTTAAATTAATTAAATTATACTAACGACACGCACATATATACTGATTTAATGATTTAACAAAATTATTTTTGTTTCTACCACAATTTTTTAAATATATTCTTTTATTGCGTATTCCTACATAAAATTGTGCCACACAGACAAAAAGATGCGGCTAATAATACAGAACAGGTTCCATAGACTTATAGAGTATAGAGAATTTTCAACTAGGTATACCTTTTTAATGGCTTATTGACGTGTGACATGTGCTCTCACTGCTTCAGAGTCCGTGAAAAAATATATCGTTGCTTTAATTCAACGGATACATTCACGCACGCAAGGCTCTGTACCGTACCCAGTGCTAAAAAGCTATAAAAAAAGAACTGCAAGAACATGCAATGAATAGAACACTAATGTGCGAGAGCAATCCTTAAAGTCTTAAATGTATTTTTAAATTTTTCATCGTAACTTTAGTTATTTTTCCTCGCTTAAAAAAAAACGAATTATAGCTCCTTTATCACCAATAACAAATAGCAATTTTAAAATATTCTTCTTCGAAGTCAACAACAAATTAACATACAAATAGTATTTCCTAACTCTATCTCTAGAAAATAAATTGTACAGGCCTCCGGTTATATTATTCAGAGTATTTTCCACTTGCTCTCTCGTTTCCTTAATCGACTTAAAAAAGGATAAAGGCTCTTGCGTATTGTTACCTATTAAAAGAAAGTTACGTAAATATATATACTGATCGAATAGTCTTCTTTTTAATATACAATTGAAACTTTAAGATGTTTTTAACCTTATAACAGTTGAGAATTATAAATAAATGACATTGAAATTTTAAAAATTTACTATCAGAGAAAAGATCAATGAATTAGAATTTTTATTATTTTCAAATTTTACAAATTCGCTATCGTGTACCTAGACCAATTTTAGTTTATTTTTTAGTTTAAATAATCATGTATCGTAATAATTCTTTGACAGTTTACTAATTTCACATTTCCAAGAATAAACTTTTATAATTATAATGCTAAAATTATAATTGGATTGGGTACACTACGACAAATTTGTAAAATTAGAAAACTGTGATTTGAGAAATTAAAATCAAGCGGATACAATTTTCTTTGACTGTACATCAAATATAGCAGCGAACTTCAACTAGCCTTCAACCACATTAATCCTCAAGAAATTAATGCTAAGCCCTTCACTTCAAAGGTGCTTCTAACGGACACTTGGTTAATACGCCATAAGGAAGGACGGTATTAGAGACAGCTGAAGGTATGTTAAAGACACTCAAGTGATAATTTCATTTGAAGTGAGAGCTTATGAACTAAAATTAGATTGCTAGGGGAATGTATTTAATATTAGAATATAAATACAGTACGTATGGACTAATAAATTTAAAAATGTAGTTATATCATTATATCTTATGATTTTAATCGTATGTTTATAATCTTAAGTTTTTAATGTTATGTATATTATTTCAGTTTTATAATTTCAAGTTTATAAACTTTTGTTTAAAATCTTATGTTTATAATCTTTTGTTTATAATCTTATGTTTATAAATATTATGTTTATAATGACATGTTTATACTTTGAGAGATGTTTAGATTGTTAAATGTATAGATAATTATATTATCATACCTTCGGTATAATTTCATTATTATTAAATTTGTACCAATGCTTATTTCGCTGATTAATTCTTCTATCAACTTTAGTTTATTAACCATGTAAGCCATTCATCAACCTTCTGTTTACTCATTCTACTAAATTTGTTAGGTTGACACTTTAAATCATATTAAACTGGAAGAAATGAGATGAAATAAGAAAATAAATAATGGTTAATTTTATCGTAGTTTAAATCTATTAGATTTGCTTTTGTGTTAAAAATAAATATCGAGAAGAAGGTAAACGGTAGACATGGGTTTTGAATATCAATATTTTTATTTTTTAGGAAATTTTAATTGGAATCAGTGACCTAAAATTTCGGCAACACTGGATCAATAGAATAAAATATTTTGTGTTTGGGTATAAAATGTTCGTTTTCAACCTAGTGGTGCACGATGTATTATTAGTTCTATAAATTGGATAGGTATTTAAATAAGACAAAATTAGTAGAGTGATCCCATTTCTTTTATATTGCACATTATTTATGTTTAAAATAGTCTGGTCTATCTAGTTGAAAAGTTATTTATCACAAATACTATTCAAGTTTCAAACTTAATTAAATAAATAAGCCATAATGTCATTCTATAATTAATTATATTCTACAATTTAATTATAGTTTTACCTGCATGCTCCGACACCCAGGAATTAATTATTTTCGTAATTATTTTCTCTATTCTACAGGGAATTGTAATAGTTAATGTATTTTTTCTTTTCATAATGCAGTAGGTACCGTTCTTTTTCCATATAATTGCTGTACTTTTCAATTTAGTTATTTAATGGTTATTTAATTAAACCCAAGAAGAAATTCTTTTGCATTCAGTTAAAAAAGATTTTTTGTTTAAAAATACATTATTTTTCAATTGAAATGTTGAATATTGAAATATTGAATTTGATAAATGAAATAAAATTAAACAGCTAATTTTGTTAACTTCGTATTTCAGTTACGGGCACGTGGAGTAAAGACACTCAAGTGATAATTCCATTTGAAGTGAGAGCTTATGAACTAAAATTAGATTGCTAAAGGAATATATTTGATATTAAAATGTAAAGACAGAACATCTCGCTAACTTGTATATTAGTTTAAATGATTACTTATAGCAGTATACCTTATATTTATAATATTATGTTCAATAAACTAGAAGATAGAAACCTCTGTTTCTACGTTGAATTTATATTAGTTCTAGATCCCAGTACATGAAATCCTCTTCATTGCAAAAAGAGAAATAGTTCAGAACGATTCAAAAGTAAACATTAAAATATACATGTTTCAATGAAGCAAATTTCGGAAGATAAGCAATGAAGCACGACATAATTTATAAGTAATAAACTTCATGTTTGTTTCAGATATATTTAAATGATTCTAATATGGAGGAGAAAAATAAGCTGCATCTTAATTAAATGTAAATCAGATATAGTATGTAATCTAAAATTCGAGGCTTATATAACTTTAGTATCAATAATAAACTGATTGTCCGATATGATATACTTATAACCCTTTATACTCAAGAGGACGTACCAGTCCCCTTTAAAATTATTTATTTTGCAGGATAATATAGATATGTTATTCCAAAACGACCGGCTAAACACATGTGTATGCTTTCATTTAATAGAATCAATATGTGTACGCTTAAATAAATGTAAGTGCAATTATTTATTTTTCTAATTATAACAAGAATCTTTTTTACTGTTAATATGAGGATATTATAAAAAAATAAAATCATGGTATATATAGAATTAATTATGACAAGACAAAACGACCAAATGGATCAATTTTAAAAGATAATTCATTAATGATCAATTAAAAAAGTGAATAGGCAATACTCAATGTAACTCTATAGGTAATTTGCTTATCTTTCGTAGGTCTTTGTACTTTCTATTGCCCATTCCAGAGGCTAATGAGTGTAACTGCAAACTCCACCAATAGAATTGAATACGTGCCAAGTGCCTAATAAAGTCCCAGTCAATTAAGTTACTCGCATTGCACTCTTTCTATTGGAAAAACTATCTTCATTAACGGCTGCAGATTAGATCTGATTTACTGACTGCCTTTTATTGATACTTAGTCTCATACCTTAACACTCAAAATATGATATTACTAGGGTTGTGACACTATGCGTTTAAAATCATAGATCTTAAGAACATCATATACAAAACAGAATGAAATAGTGTCTAATACTATATACCGCTGGTTTAGATCGATTGAATACTCTTTAATTCAATCATTCTGTATTATTTCCAGGTTCTATGATTTTAAACGCATATCGTCACAACCCTAGACATTATACATATCATGTTAGTAAGTTTGTTTCAAGTTATAGCTTGTATTAGTTTTAAAAATAAGAATAAGTTTGTTTTAAGATATCCAAATATTGTAATTGTATATTACGTATAATTTATTAATTTTGTTGATTATTTCGCTAGATCAGAATATTAATATAATTCTATTTCTTAATTATATAAAGAATATATTTAATATTCAAATTAGTTATCTAAGAAATACATGAGTCAAGCATTTCGCACTTTAATACCATTTTAGGATTGAATCATTATTTCGGAATGTTTGCTGGAACGACAACATTGTGAAGTCAGTTACAGTATCTGAAATTGCAGTAATATTTATTAATATTAATAATTTATATGGTTAGTTTATTATGATACTAATAAAACTAGCCTTATTCTATGCTATAAAAGTTTCACGTGAAAATCAAGCTTTGCTTCAAATACGTGCAGCTTCAACCAAAAAATTTTCTGTCATGGTACCTTGGATAACGAATTCCTTTTGAAATTGATTCCATCCATGGATGGTATCGGGAACACAATGTTACAATAAGAAAAAATATCTTTCTTTCACATTCCAATCATTCCTGCCAGAAGCGACTGAAAAGACTGTCCTTCATATTGAATTTATTACCATTTTGTCAAGAACTGGAGATATGTGAATACATTCAATCACAAAAAAAAACAATAATAAAATGAAAAAAATCAATGAAATAATGTACAGTTTTGAATTTAAATAATTAGTCGAATTTTTTTAAATTTCAAAACCTAATTTTGTTTAAATTAAAGTAGAACTCCTCTACAGTGGAGTCTTCTATACTGAATGTAGAGTCCTGAATAAGATAACTACCCCGTATAATGAAAAAAATTCTTTAGTCTGACATGAATGGCTATCAGTTATAGAAAACTGATAGCCATTTTATGGCAGACTGCAAAATTTTGTTCAGGATTCTACATTGACCATGAGGAGCTCTCTACTGCAACATCTGAAGTTATTAGTTAAAAGAGAACTCATTCAGAAGAACTCATAATAAGATCATTTTCCATTTACCCTGTTATTACCAAAGGCTTTCATTTTAAAATTCCCTCCTGTATTATTTCTATAGTGAACTATCAACTGAAAAATAACCTATATGAATATTTAATAAAACATCTAATAAGTATAATACCGAAAATCAATTAAATGATCCTATTTTAGATTTTCATTTAGAAAATTTAGGCATGCAAATTAGAATTTCGAGTTTTCGGTTGCCATTGGGTTGCCATTGTTCTCCATAGAGAAGGAGACGAAAGTTTCCAAAGAAACTTAATTATTCCGACTATTAGAATTGGAAAAGAATGAAGTCATCTTCTTTGAATTTTATCCAATGAATTTTGTTCTTTTAATGATTTTTTTTCTTTAGAAAATGTTGATTTCTTCTGGAAGAAAGATAAGAACTAAATTGATTCTCTCCTTGTAATTGAAATTGTTTTAATTGTCTGAGAACAGAAAACTAATCTTTGGCTGTTTTTGATGTGTTATTTCCCTTTGCCATTTGTTCTCTATAAATAATAGCTTTTTTAGTTTTTGTTAGTGAAATCTGAAAACAAACAAATTAATTTCTCAATTAAGTTCTTATTGACTAATTTCAAAATATAACTATCATATTAATTACTTTTATGGGAAATAAACTTATTTTTCATAGAGCTTTTTAATTTGTTGACCAAGTATTCTGAAATAGGAACAGTATATTATGATACTTTGAAAAATAAACATATTTCTTTAATGTAGTTTCTTTTCAATTTTGGCTTTTGTTTTGAGGAAAAGAAGAATTTATGAAATAAATCGTAAATCTCAAAAGAATAGAAACTGAAAAATATCCTGAAAATGGTAGAAGCTGATTTTCAATTTTTTTTATAGATAAGCTTTTTCTTACAGCAAACTAAAATTTTCAATATTTTCGTTTTTGAGCTATGATAAATAAAATTGCATGCAAAAATTGAATATAGATATCTTTGTAGGAATCCAAAACTGTCTTTGGTTTCCTTAAATTGTAAAAACTCATTGATTCATTCATTCATTCATTTTTAGGTGGGAAATAACATTTTACAGGAGGGAGCGTCATTCGCCGATACGTAAATATTTCTTAACTTTTTAAATACAAAAATATATTTGGTATTTATGTTGGAACAGAGTCAAGAAAGGAAGGCAAATTTAAAGGAATGACAAGAAAGATATAAAGTAATTTTAAAAAAATGTGCCTGGAAAACACACATCAAACTCATTAGGGTTAAGACTTTTGGGACAAAGTAATACGGCCACAACCAATGAACTTCACAATTCAGTCCATCCTGGAAAACTAAGATTGATATCTTTCTGAACTCTATGAATGTAACTTTCGTTCTACTTGAGCCAAGTTGGATGAAGAAGTAGTGCGGCGTACTTGTGATAATTATTTAAAAAATGATCAAAGCTTAATTTGAATAATTCCGGCAATTTATTTTCATAATATCAACAATTTTGTTACAAGGACTGAGAAGATCATTAAGAAAAATATAAAGTTGTTTATAGACATAAATTTCATATAGAAATAATAGAACTTCCACAATAATAAAATCATAAAGAACATTTTGAAAAGTCAGATTCTTTAGGTTTTATTATACGATAAAGAATAATCAATCTGACAACCTTAGCGAAAATATTTCCTTTTTCCACGCCCGCTTATCAGTTGTGTGAAGATTTTTCTAAATCCTTTGGATGTCTTTCATAAGATTTGTGAGTGGTGATAACTTTGGTCTGAGACTAGAAAGATAACACATCGACTGAATGTGTTACTAGAAAGATAACACATCGACTGAATGTGTTACTAGAAAGATAACACATCGACTGAATGTGTTACTTTCGGCAATGGGAAGATGGAAGAGAAGTTCTGGGGGAGTGGATCTTGTGGAACAGATTTGTCAAGTTGAAGTAGGAAATGTATGGTGTAGCAAATGTTTGGAGAATTGGTTTGGTTATACCTACAGTGGAAAAAACAGCTCCAGTGAAATTCAAGATGAAACTGAAATGTGGTGAGCTGAAAATTTTACAATTTAGAATTGAAATTGTAAGATATTGAAAATGTTTTGAAAGTGTTAAAAATTCAATCACCATTACAAAATTGAAAGTGTAGTTGTGGGAAGTGAAAGTGGAGGAAGTGTAGGTGATGGAAATGAAAGTAAACTGCTAAGCTAAAATATAACTTAGCTTAAGTAAAAGGGGTGATAATATTCATTGGATGAAATAAACTATAGTTAATTGAATAAATTACATTGAATTTACTTTCAATAATTAAACTGATTGACACGTCGATTTTTGTTGATTAGATCAAGACCAAAACCCATTTCGTTGATTTACCAATTCCGTGGAGCTAGATTTAATTTTATATCCAACAAATTGCATATAGGCATATGTAATTTATGTCAATGCTAATATATATTTTTATGGAAATATGGTACTTTCTTCGTGAAGATTTTCCCAGCTAAAAATAGTCACAGCGCAATTCTGTAATCTTAGCATATTCATTCATTTACTAATGTTATTTTTTTCACATTTCACCAATTCTTTGAAAATCTCTCCTCCAAACAATTTTTCTTCCTTCCTCAATAATGTATCCATTGTGTTTAATTACATTATTTCGAAGATAAATTCAATTAATTACAACCTCCAGAACATGCGGTCCACTTAAGATAACCCGAATTAAAATGCAGAGGATAGATCAAGAGCTTCTCAGACTTTTAATTACTTCATCAATCTTTGCGCGTGAGCTAGAAGAGAGGATCCTAGGAGTGACTTTTTACAACACTATACATCACTTGGCAACTTTGCGGCAAAAACTTGGATGGAATTTTGTGGGGAAAAAATTTTGTTGCTATCAGAAGATTCTGATTAGAGAAATGAATTTCTGTAGAAATGAATTTCTGTAGAAATGAAATTTCTCTAGAAATGAATTTTCTGTAAAAATGAATTTTCTGTAGAAATAAAATTTCTCTAGAAATGAAATTTCTCTAGAAATGAAATTTCTCTAGAAATGAAATTTCTCTATAAATGAAATTTCTCTAGAAATGAAATTTCTCTATAAATGAAATTTCTCTAGAAATGAAATTTTCAAGGAATGAATTTTTATGAATAATAAAAAATTGTCAAATAATCCGCAGAAAAATATAGGATATATTTTTCATTAGGTACAAGTATCTACTCTTTGGTCATTCCTCAGCACATAATTCCTTTGTAGTAGCATATAAAATGATTCCAGTAGAAACACTAAAATCACTTGTAATGTATATTAAATAGATTTTAAAGTAATGTAAAGAAATTAGTTGTAAGTTACAAGAATCTCAGCGCATAACAAGACATTTGCATATTTTCGAAAGTTGATGAAAAGGCTTTAGAGCCCATAGCCATTGCTCATAATAATGAGGAGGAACTTATGAGAAGCACTTCCACTTCCAGGAGTTATGAGTAGTGAACCAAACTTATAATTGATTTAGTGGAACGCTTTGGCTTTGAATCGAGAAGTTGAACGAGGAGCATTATTAGTAATTGGGGAGGAGGAGAAAGAGGAGGAGGATAATTATTAGTAATTGGGTAGGAGGAGGAGGAGGATAATTATTAGTAATTGGGGAGGAGGAGGAGGAGGAGGAGGAAGAGAATTATTAGTAATTGGGGAGGAGGTGGAAGAGAAGAATTATTAGTAGTTGAGTGGGAGGAGGAGGAGAAGGATGAGAAGGAGGAGAAGAAGGAGAAGGAGGAGAAGGAGGATCATTAGTAATTGGGGAGGAAGAGGAAAATATTTTTTTATTAATTGGGGAGAATTATAAAGAAAGTAAATGTGAAATAGAATGTTAAAGGTATATTAGTCTAGTGAAAAGGAAAGTTTAATATTTCATTTGTATTTTACTTTAAAGAGTTACAGTAATTAATTAAAACTATCAACTTAAACAAATAACAGAAAGAGAATTCTCTAATTTGATGTACATTCCTGTCATTTGGAACAGAAATACAAATTTATTTTCTTGAGTGGAATACAGTAGATTCAATAATTTCTGATTTATTTGTAATAAATGTCTGAATATTACCAAATTTCAACTTAACTTCTAGAATTGTTTTTAATAGATAAGGAAACAATTACGATTATAGTAATATAAGTACGTAATATTTAAGGTTATTATAAAAACTAATGGTTAAATTCAAGTAAGATATGAACATTGTTTTGAACATTACATTTACAATCTTAAATCTAATTAAGTTAATAATAAAAATATGGATTCAAATAATGTTTCTAAATTTCTCATTTCGACCACGAAAGAGATGCTGGACTTAGAGTAATTATCAAAACAATTCATTCATTTTCATAAAATATATTTCAGAAACGACTGGAAATTGTCAAATGTCAGTTGCTAGGAAGAAGTATTTAAAAAATATTTATATTATTATAAAATAATTTATTTTCAATCTGAATTATTGTTTGTAGATAGTAATCTAAGTGAATAATTTTTTTTTTTTAAAGACAATATTTTTCCATTAAAAACAAGGAGGATAAAATCTTTACAGAAGAGGACTAAACTAAATATCTATCCTTTAGTGTCTCCTGTTTAAATGATTGATATTATTTTATTTTTCTACTTAAAACACCCAAAGAAAAGTGAATCTGTGATGATTTTTTGACAGTCTATTAATTTCACATTTACAAGAAATAAATGTTCCTAATTGCAATGCTTGTAGATATTTTAAAATTGGTGTAGGTTACACGAGGAAAATTTGTAACATTTGAAAACGATAGGAAATTAGAAAATCATGATTAAAGAAATTAAAATCATTCAGATTCTCTTTTCTTTGATTGTAGATTCGTTAGAAATCGTGATTTACTTTAAGACAAAACCTAAACTGATAAAAAAATTGCAAGTCAGCCTGACTCATCGCTTGAGCCACAGCCAGCAAAACTCTAATATTTGAGTCTTTTCCTTGTGTCAATTAGTCTATGGATAAGGAGTCAATATGACTCTTATATTGCAGTAAAACACTAGGATGAGTCAAATTGACTCACATTGTCGACCCGGTTTTGGGACAAACTGAAAACTCCAATTTTAGGTCACTTTGACTTGTATTTTTTTAGTGTACAGTAACATCTCATCAATGAACTAACTGATGATACACTCGGGGATTTAATTCTACCATGTTGCAGAAGAATCAAAAAGGATGATCCTTTTGGTCACAAGAGTTAGTATAGATTTCAGTCTGAAATACCATTTAATTCATACCATTTGTTACAACATTGCAGAAAATTTATTCAATGCGCAATTGCTAATTCTGTTTTGTTCAACCTTGCATTTTAATGTATTTTAATCATTCAATAACTATTGTAAATGAATTTAGTTTTCAGACGCTTTTAAATTCAGTAAATTATGTAAACTCAATTGTGATACACAAACTATATCTATTTTAATCCAAAATGGCAAGCAAATTCGTTTTAAATAAATTTTCCTTATCTGCTTACCATAGTATTTCAAATACAGTGAGCACTGAGAAAAAATGCGAGTCATCTTGACTCAATTTAAGTTTTCAGTTTGTCCCAAAACTGGCTCAAAATGTTAGTCAATTTGACTCATCCTAACATTTTACTCAAAAACCAGAGTCATATTGACTCCTAATTCATAGTCAGATTGACTCAGGTAGAGTCAATCAAGAAAAAAGACTTAAATTTTGAGTTTTGCCAGCCTTGACTCAAGCGATGAGTCAGGTTGACTCGCATTTTTTTTTTCTCAGTGAGGTTTAAACAAATCATTACTGTTCAAGATAATAAAACGTTCCAAAAATAAAATCATTTAAGGTACTAAAGGCAAAATCCTCACCATTTTTAGTCAGACCCATCTCTATTTACACAGGAAATATATGCGTTATTTCAGTATGCAAGGACTATATTCCCCGGGAATTAAAACTGCTACGCGTGTTCAATATTCAGAACCTTTTATGGGTTCTAGGTATATTCCACCCCGGTATATTCCACCCCTGTATATTCCACCCCGGTATATTCCACCCCTGTATATTCCACCCCGGTATATTCCACCCCGGTATATTCCACCCCTGTATATTCCACCCCGGTATATTCCACCCCTGTATATTCCACCCCGGTATATTCCACCCCGGTATATTCCACCCCTGTATATTCCACCCCGGTATATTCCACCCCTGTATATTCCACCCCGGTATATTCCACCCCGGTATATTCCACCCCTGTATATTCCACCCCGGTATATTCCACCCCTGTATATTCCACCCCGGTATATTCCACCCCTGTATATTCCACCCCGGTATATTCCACCCCGGTATATTCCACCCCGGTAAATTCCACCCCTGTATATTCCACCCCGGTATATTCCACCCCGGTATATTCCACCCCGGTATATTCCACCCCGGTATATTCCACCCCGGTATATTCCACCCCTGTATATTCCACCCCGGTATATTCCACCCCGGTATATTCCACCCCGGTATATTCCACCCCGGTATATTCCACCCCTGTATATTCCACCCCTGTATATTCCACCCCTGTATATTCCACCCCGGTATATTCCACCCCGGTATATTCCACCCCGGTATATTCCACCCCGGTATATTCCACCCCGGTATATTCCACCCCGGTATATTCCACCCCGGTATATTCCACCCCGGTATATTCCACCCCTGTATATTCCACCCCGGTATATTCCACCCCTGTATTTTCCACCCCGGTATATTCCACCCCGGTATATTCCACCCCGGTAAATTCCACCCCTGTATATTCCACCCCGGTATATTCCACCCCGGTATATTCCACCCCGGTATATTCCACCCCGGTATATTCCACCCCTGTATATTCCACCCCTGTATATTCCACCCCGGTATATTCCACCCCGGTATATTCCACCCCGGTATATTCAACCCCGGTATATTCCACCCCTGTATATTCCACCCCGGTATATTCCACCCCGGTATATTCCACCCCGGTATATTCCACCCCGGTATATTCCACCCCTGTATATTCCACCCCTGTATATTCCACCCCGGTATATTCCACCCCGGTATATTCCACCCCGGTATATTCCACCCCGGTATATTCCACCCCGGTATATTCCACCCCTGTATATTCCACCCCGGTATATTCCACCCCGGTATATTCCACCCCGGTATATTCCACCCCTGTATATTCCACCCCGGTATATTCCACCCCTGTATATTCCACCCCGGTATATTCCACCCCGGTATATTCCACCCCGGTATATTCCACCCCTGTATATTCCACCCCGGTATATTCCACCCCTGTATATTCCACCCCGGTATATTCCACCCCGGTATATTCCACCCCTGTATATTCCACCCCTGTATATTCCACCCCTGTATATTCCACCCCGGTATATTCCACCCCGGTATATTCCACCCCGGTATATTCCACCCCGGTATATTCCACCCCGGTATATTCCACCCCGGTATATTCCACCCCGGTATATTCCACCCCGGTATATTCCACCCCGGTATATTCCACCCCTGTATATTCCACCCCGGTATATTCCACCCCTGTATATTCCACCCCGGTATATTCCACCCCGGTATATTCCACCCCGGTAAATTCCACCCCTGTATATTCCACCCCGGTATATTCCACCCCGGTATATTCCACCCCGGTATATTCCACCCCGGTATATTCCACCCCTGTATATTCCACCCCTGTATATTCCACCCCGGTATATTCCACCCCGGTATATTCCACCCCGGTATATTCAACCCCGGTATATTCCACCCCTGTATATTCCACCCCGGTATATTCCACCCCGGTATATTCCACCCCGGTATATTCCACCCCGGTATATTCCACCCCGGTATATTCCACCCCTGTATATTCCACCCCGGTATATTCCACCCCGGTATATTCCACCCCGGTATATTCCACCCCGGTATATTCCACCCCTGTATATTCCACCCCTGTATATTCCACCCCGGTATATTCCACCCCGGTATATTCCACCCCGGTATATTCCACCCCGGTATATTCCACCCCGGTATATTCCACCCCTGTATATTCCACCCCGGTATATTCCACCCCGGTATATTCCACCCCGGTATATTCCACCCCTGTATATTCCACCCCGGTATATTCCACCCCTGTATATTCCACCCCGGTATATTCCACCCCGGTATATTCCACCCCGGTATATTCCACCCCTGTATATTCCACCCCGGTATATTCCACCCCGGTATATTCCACCCCGGTATATTCCACCCCGGTATATTCCACCCCGGTATATTCCACCCCGGTATATTCCACCCCTGTATATTCCACCCCGGTATATTCCACCCCGGTATATTCCACCCCGGTATATTCCACCCCGGTATATTCCACCCCGGTATATTCCACCCCGGTATATTCCACCTCTGTATATTCCACCCCGGTATATTCCACCCCGGTATATTCCACCCCTGTATATTCCACCCCTGTATATTCCACCCCGGTATATTCCACCCCGGTATATTCCACCCAAGTATATTCCACTCCTGTATATTCCACCCCGGTATATTCCACCCAAGTATATTCCACTCCTGTATATTCCACCCCGGTATATTCCACCCCTGTATATTCCACCCCAGGTATGTTCCACCCAAGTATATTCCACTCCTGTATATTCCACCCCGGTATATTCCACCCCTGTATATTCCACCCCGGTATATTCCACCCCGGTATATTCCACCCCAGGTATGTTCCACCCCGGTATATTCCACCCCTGTATATTCCACCCCAGGTATGTTCCACCCCGGTATATTCCGCCCCTGTATATTCCATCCCAGGTATATTCCACCCCGGTATATTCCACCCCAGGTATATTCCACACCGGTATATTCCACCCCTGTATATTCTACCCCTGGTATATTCCACCCCGGTATATTCCACCCCAGGTATATTCCACACCGGTATATTCCACCCCTGTATATTCTACCCCTGGTATATTCCACCCCGGTATATTCCACCCCAGGTATATTCCACCCCGGTATATTCCACCCCTGTGACAATGCTCATTTGAGTGACCGGGGTGGAATATACCGAGGTGGAATATACCTAGGGTGGAATATACCGAGGTGGAATATACCGGGGTGGAATATACCGAGGTGGTATATTCCGTTCACCCCTTTTATGAACAATCTGAACTTTTGTAGGCATTTGACTTAATATAATTCACAGGTTGATGATTCTGTATTCTTCAATTTAAAATTTTAGACAATGAAAATTTTTTCTTAGCCTTTAAATTTATATAAGGTCAGCATAAAATTAATCTATTCCGTTAAAATATATATAAATCAATTGAAAAAATAACACTATTTAAGTTAAAATTAAGTTTATATTGTTTTATTTTCTAAAAAAAGACAAACATGAATCTATGAAAATATTAATTAATTTCAGTAAATTGTTAATAGATCGTGATCACCAAATGGTATGGAGAAGAAAACCTATTTCAAATTATTAACTTGATGATAGAAGCTCATAATTGAAAACAGTAAAATATATAGTTTTAAGAAAGTGGTTTTTCAAATTTCCATTATAATAGAACGGTATTCCTATATCAGCTCTTTAGATATGCAATAAATTTTATAAAATTATAAAGTTATTAATTAGAGCTGATCTGTTTTAATATATTCGTTAATGGTTGCTGCTTCAATGTATTTAAATTCCACCACTTTAGCTTAAAGACATAAAATTAACTAAATAGATCTATATACTATATATCCATCTGCTGCAGAAAAGCTACTGGTACATGACAACTGCAGCAATGGATTAAGAGGAAAATGAAGAGCTGAGGTTCAGTTGAAAGCTATCATACGTCTGGCAGGATTCCATTTTCTGTGTTGGCGGCACGAAGTTAATTGTATAGAATGGGTCTTAATTGACTGATTTTGACCATTTAAACTGTGAAATAATTTGTAATCAAGTGTTACCCACAAACAGTAACACTCTTCACGTGATATTTGCTGTTGTTTTTAAAATAATGAATATTTTCCAAAATTTGACAACTTGAGTCAGTTTCAGCTGAAAATGAGTTAAAATTGAAAATAATTTTTTGATAAATTATTTTTTTTTGATAAGTGAACTATATTTTACGGGAAAAGTTACGTGGGATTTTCAATTTTCAGTTCATTCTGTTGAATAATGAAGTCACTCAAAGAGTTCAAAGTTTACTGATTTGTTCAATTTCAAGGACAGTTTCGTCTGAAAAAATATCATTTTGAACGATGGAAAGAAATATCCGTGGATTTTTTTAACATAACAATTGAAAATGAGATAAAATAGGAGATATTCAGGTGCAATTGAAAGCATAATTAATTTCATTTATTTATTTAAGTTTTTATGAAAGGAAACTTTTTTATTTCTATTATATATTAAATATAGTATGTGAAATATTAATCTTTGAAACTTTAATTCATTCGTTGAAAAAATGTAAAATAAAATAAATAGGGATATCTGAACATTAATTTGTTACTTATTTATTATTCAAATTTCTTTATATTTGGATAATTATAATAATTTACTTAACTTATATATATAAATATCTATACAGGTTTTCTCTTACAGTCGTTCAAAAAGGAAGAATTTTCATACGAAACTATGAACTCTTCGTGTGACTTCATTATTTAAACAAATAAAATGTGAATATAACTTTTGATTAAAAAAAAGTCCTTTTTATCGACAAAAATTATTTTTATTTCTTACCGAAAAATACGACACGGAAGATCTAACAAAATTTTAGAAAATTTTATATATTTCAAAATGGAGTTCAAAAAAATGTGTAATATAAATTAATTCGAAAAAAATTGAAGCACTGGTAGTATAATATAATAGTCATTTTCTTGATATTAAATTTGAATACTACAGGGGAAAGGTTAATACTATTGAAAACCATTATTATAATTTGAAAATACACTAGTTTAAGTAATTAACGATACAGGGCAGATTTCAAAGATAAATCAACAGGGAACAAAATTATTCATTACGTTTATGAGAATTCACTCACTGAACGATCAATAGCAAGTTAACAACTGTCAACTAGAAGGACAGGTTGATCTTTCATCCAAATAAAACATTAAAAGCTATCAAATTAATAGCGTTAATGGAGTCTTTAACATGGCAATATATCAACTCCTTGAAATTGAATTCTGAACACCAGATGAAAACTCACTAAACATTTTGCGACTCCGTTGCTTTGATTTCATAAAAATAGAATGATGTGAAATGTTATTAGAAGGGGTGAGAATTCGAATATATATTAGATTATTTAACTGCCATTTTTGGGATAATTTTATTTGAATAGTAAATTGCTCATGTACTGTACAAGAAATTTTAATGTTGATGTTCAATTTATTATACTTTTTGTAGTATAAACGGATGATATAGCAAGAGCAATCGTGTTTAATTTGATTCAACATTTATCTTTTCTTTCATTGAATTCTTCATTAGCATTGCAACAGTTGTCATTAATTTAGAAAATGCATATAAAAAAAACTCAAAGGTTGATTTAATGTTAATTGAACAATACTTTTCATTCATTTATGCATATATAAGTACATACAAGTACGTAATCACTCTCAAATTCGACTGAAACAATAATTCAAACTGTAATTCAGTAAATGAATATATTTACAGTCTTCATTTTCTGCCTTCGTTCAATGAGGAAATTTAGTTGAAAGAATGTTTTTTTTAAACTATTTTCTGATCGAACAACAATTTAATGATTGGTAACTTAACACCTAAAATGTCACTCCAAATTTCAATTGGCTCTCCAAGAAGATATCTCTGTTCGAAGCCTCAGTTTTCAAACTCTCCATATCACTCATATGAAAGTCTTTCTGCAATCCCCTCGAGATCCAGTTGAATTAATCCACAGTCTGAAGAATCCTACTTTACATCCATTCTCTCGATTCACTCGATATCATCTTGCTGGCTCTAGAACAACTGCCATGCGGACAACTGCCATGCGGACAACTGCCATGTGGACAACTACCATTCGGACAGCTTGTCGTATTGCAGTTATCCATATGGCCGTTGTCCGCATGGCAGTTGTCTGCATGGCATTTGTCCATATGGCAGTTGTCCGAATGGCAGATGTCCATATGGCAGTTGCCCGCATGGCAGTTGCCCGCATGGCAGTTGCCTGCATGGCAGTTGCCCACATGGCAGTTTTCCGCATGGCAGTTGTCCGCATGGCAGTTGCCCACATGGCAGTTTTCCGCATGGCAGTTGTCCGTCAATTCATCTTGCTTACCATTCTGAAATTGTGCAGGAAGATAATTTCCGAAACCTAATTAAATCGTAAAACCTGTGATTAAAAAGAAAAAGGAATGTATTACATCATTTGTTTGATAATCTTATGAACAAAGAAAATTATTTTATTTCAATTGTGTCTTATAACATGATATAATTAATGATTTAATATTCATTTGAAAGGAACTATTCTTCATTTACTACAACTCGGAAATACAAAGGATATCTTCATAATTAAATACATTTTCTTTATGTGCATACAACATAAATACATCATTCTCGCATACAATAATACTAATTTACCTATTATATTAACAAACAAATTTATGCATTCAATAGCCATTACTCAATTTAATTAATTTCCCGTTAAATTGTTAATCCATTGGCAATTGATAAAACCTTTCATCAGGCTGTCATTATTCCAATCGAAATAGATTATCAAAACTGCTTTCATTCCAACGGGAATGTTCCAGTTCAATTCCGTTCAATCTAGAGGGAACGTCCTAAAACTC
Source organism: Caprella mutica (assembly GCA_947561585.1). Lineage (NCBI taxonomy): Eukaryota > Metazoa > Arthropoda > Malacostraca > Amphipoda > Caprellidae > Caprella > Caprella mutica. Next base: position 58,020 of record CANNZV010000086.1, on the reverse strand, counting down.
GGACACTTTAGTATAGGTTTACAGTGCTCGAAAAGTTGGTATTAACGTAAGTCATGTTAGGTTAATCAAGAATTTTTGTGGACCAATTTCAAAGAACTGTTAGAGTCCGAATTACCTTGTTCCTAATTTTAATTTATAATTATATGAAGGAACTAGGGAATTTTTTTATTATTTTTTAGACTACATTTTTCCATTTAAAAAGTATATATTTTAATCCTTCATTTCTCACTATTCCGTTATAGTTATTAAAGTCCAGATAAATATCACTTAATTAATATTAATCAAACTCATTCAATATATTGCGCTCTAAATAATTACTTTAATAATTACTTCAATTTAAGCTCTATAATATAATTAAAAACTTTGCTTAATACATAACTAAGAATTCACCAATTAATGGATCAGACCAATTTAATTTGTTTACCCGAACTTACCGCATAAATAATCTAAATTAACTGTTCTATATCACCTCCCTGAAGAAGATTATTTAATAAATAAAATTATAAATAGAGGGAAGGCAGAGATGATTTAAAAATAAATGAATATACTACGTTGTTCATATTTTATTGGTTATAACTTATTTTTATTGTGGAAAAGTAATATACTTATTGGTCTCTTATATAACAAACCATGAGGCATTCAAACAGAATTGGAAATAAATGTATTATTTCTAAAAAATAGTCTAAAAGCTTATATAGAACAATATACAAGAAACATATTAAAAATCTACCAAAGTTAAACTATAATATTCAATAAAATGCAAATTTTGTATCAATATATTAATTATACACAGTTTATGGTCAAATAAAGATATTAATGTCCATAAGTATAAAAAAAATGTCCGAATTTCAGATAACTAGAAAAAAGGCAACCACCTACTCTATAAATAGAGAATAAATAAACACATTTATGCTAATTAACGGAATGCACGGAGTAATAATTATAATAAACAGAGTCAACATATTAAGTGTTGTCGTAAAATAAAACCTTTTGAATCGAAGTCGAATATAATTCCTAATCACACGGTCGAGTGAAATTGATGTTATCGACTCAAAATGTGAATTTTTATCCAATACATCAATTGACTCCTCTTCAATAAATACGTTAGACATTTTTAAAACACTATTAACTATATATTTATAAATTACTCTGTACTATAACGTATATAGAATAACATAGGATAGGCAAGATGACCATTCAAAGAATAATTCAATAAAAACGACGCCGTAAATAAATGGATTAAACCATTTGAAGTATCAGAATTTTTTAGGTATACACCAAATAGAAATAATTGTTAAAAATTTATTTCATCTAGTATTAGTTTGGAAAAACAATAAAACATATAATAATCTTTTTTATCTTTAAATTACTCTACAATAATTTTGATAAATATAGTACAACCATATGAAAATCAATTACAAATACTTATTCTTAGAAAATATTTAGTTATTAATTTAAAAAAAAAGTATAAAAAACTCTCTTATATAATACAAATAAGATTACAAAGAAATCATTATTATTTATTCTATATAAATGAATTATTGGAAGAACAAATTACTTATCTCCAAAAAGTGAAAGATCTTTTTTCCTTTTTCTAGCACCCGCACATACAAATGATAGCAACATTACACACAACTTTTTGCTTCCAGTCGAAGCTTCGTGTTTTTCAACTCTAATTCGGCAGGATTAGGGTCAGATAATTGGATTAACCTACAGGATAAAGCTCTTTTCTTTCTATTTTATTGGCTTTCATCAGGTAATGTTGCAATTAGGAAATCAAAGCTGGCGAAGTAGGTTATTTTTTTTCGTGTAGCGGAAATATAAAGAGGGGATTATTAAGCTCAAGCCTTTAATCTAAAAGCCTCCGAAGATTTCTAAAAAAGTATATTGAATAAGAACTAGAATTTCTGAAAGCTCTAGCAGAATTTACAACGTAAAACATAATTTATTTAAGTTATACATTGATTTAAATAATATATGATCAGCTATAAAATGAGAGAAAGTAATTTATTATAATTTTATGATAAAGTAAAATTGTTAAAAAAATTTACATCATTTTTCTCCAATTTAATTTATCTAATAAATACTCACAGTCATCCAGTTGTATCTCACAGGTAGTAAAAGAAAGCTCTTTCATAAATTGGTGTAGAATTTGTCCCACCGCATACCTAGTTTTCTTACAATTCTCTGTGACATTTCGCGGCGCTCCACAGCGGTGGTAAGTAACGAGGGCATACACTCTGCAGACATCCAGAGCTCTTGCTAAATGTAAATGAGCTAAAAATTGTGGTTAAAAGACGGGAAATTAGTGGTTCTATCTTTGAGGTTTGAAAGACTTAGATGTGTAGTGTTAAAATGGAGAGAAAATGGACATTGAAGGCAAATATTAGTGGTTCTAAAATTATTTCTTCACCCTTGTATTTTCAGGCACCCCCAGATCCAGTGATCATTGAATTTTTTCTATTTTACTTGGTATCCATGATACCTGCAGGTATCATGGATACCAAGTAAAATTAAATTAAATTATTATTAAAATATTGTTTTTTCTTATATAATAATAATATGAATAACAATAACAATAAAATAAAAAATAAAATAAAAATAAAGTTTATTTGATCAATCATACAGAGTTTTCTTAGAGTACATTTGTTTAAAGTAAGAATTTATTAGATTGAAAAAAAGCCCTATGGTAACATAAAAAATGTTATTCGGGCAATTAAATTAAAGGATTAATTAAAGGATTCTGAATAAGTGATTTAAACAAAAAATCATATGCCAGTGAAAAATTATTAAAAGACTATAATGAAAACAAAACGAAAAATAATTAAAGAGAAATGCATTCCATTACCTAACTAACACATTGTCTGAATGAAGCCAAAAATAAAGAAATGGACACATAATACCAACTCCAAAACATTTCAAGGAAACAGTAGGACAATAAAATTATTTTATCTGATTAAATGCTTCTTTACATGATGTTTAAAAAGTTTTTACGTTATACAATGTCTAAATTCGAGAGGCAGTGAATTCCACACTAAAATGGATTGGTAGAAGAAGTTCTTTTGTGAAATTGATTTTGTGACTATTGGCATATTTAAATTGTCAAATTCTCTGAATCTTGTACGGTGATTATGGTTGATGATTAACTGAATATATTTATTATGAAAATTAGAATCTGAATCATTTATGAAGTAAATATACATTTTGAGAGACACGAAATACCTATATAAAGAATTGAAACTCATACAGTTGTCACAAGAGTTAGGATAAAACTTATTTAATAGATTAAAGGCCCGCCTTTGAAGGCCACTAACCCTTGCCACATTGCACGAACCACTGGCACCCCAAACAGATACACAGTATGACAAATAAGAATATACAAGAGAATAATAGATTGTTTTTAATACATTATAAGGTGAACAAAGAGAGACACGGTACATTACACCTAGAGACCTTGATATTTTAGTTGAAATATCAGCAATATGATCAGAAAATGACAACCTATCATCGAGTATAACTCCCAGAAACTTAGCACTTCTTACTCTTTCAATAGGAGTCCCTCTAAGTAAATCTCAGGTAAGGGCAGACTGATGGGTCTATGTGTAAAAATCATATAAGAAGTTTTGGATAAATTCAATGAGAGTCTATATTTAGGCTCAGCCAATGATCAATAGTTAACAATGATTGAGTTAGTTGAGCACTAACTTCCATCAAATCATCCCCTACTGACATCACAGTTGTATCGTCAGCATAGTGTATGAAAGAGAGATCATTGATATAGAGAATGAACAACAAAGGTCCCAAGACAGATCCTTGGCGAACTCCAATATCATAAGTTACATAATTAGAAAACTCACTATTTACTCTGACTCTTCCAGCCCTTTCTGATAAGTTAGATCTAAACCAAGATAAGATAGTACTTCTGAATCCATAACTTTCAAGCTTGCTTAACAGAATCTCATGACTAATAGTATCGAAAGCCTTGCTGAAGTCCAACAAGACAGCAATCAAACACTTCCTGTCATCTAAAGCAGTTGAACACGCATCCACCATGCGTACAATGGCATCAGCAGTTCATTTCCCAGGTCGAAAACCATACTGGTTTTGATTCAGAACATTATACCTAGTCAAGTATTCCACAACTCTAAAATACATTATTTTTTCCATTATTTTAGACATAACATTTATTGTTGTGATGGGCCTGTAATTTTCCTTCATTTTAGGGTTTTTACTCTTGAAGGTCGGAATTATAGTTGAAAACTTCAAACAGTCTGGAAAACACCCCAACAGAATAGAATCATTAAATACCTGAGCAATAACAGATGCTAACAGATCTATGAGGAATTTATAAATAAAGGAACTGAAGATGTGGAACTGACCGGTAATTCGGAACTTAACCTACATATTCTCTTATCTGACTTACTCAATATACTTTTTCCAAACGTTGCAAAAAAGTTATCTAATGTTCTATACCAGTTTCTGCAGATCGAACTACTTTATCCCTTGTTCTCATTTCTACTTGGCGTAAGTGACAGAAGATGTCGCGAAAACTATAATGTCCTAAATTGCGATCTCTATCAAATGTAATAGACTTCGTTTTATCCGCAACCTATTGTTAACCTCAAAATAAAATAAAATCAGAGCGACGATCAAGTTTAATAGTGATGTAAGTATTGCACATCTTAAAGCGGAAGATATATTATTGTGCAGTTGAATTAAGAAAAGAATGTCCATAAAATAAATGGATCTTACTGAAATTTTGACAGTAAATCTATGATATTTTAATTGAAAATTAGATTTTAAAAAATGACAAAAAAAACTTAAATTTAGGTGATAATGTTAGTATCATAAAATTGTAATTCAGTATGCATATAACAATTGCAATGCTATACAGGCTGTAAATTCGCTATTTAAATCACGAATATATGCTTTACTACATAATTTAATGTTCATGAATAGCATACTAAATAAATATTACCTTTAATAAAATAATACATGAGAGAATCTTTCATACTGCCATAGAAATCTTCCTGTCCTTTTTTAAGCTAATATTCATACATTATGCAGCAAAAATCCTAAAGGTTCTTTCTAAGAGCACCAGTATTAGCCTCCACAAGAAGTGGCCCATCGTATCATCAAGTTCCTTCCTCACTGCGCTTTATTATGGCTACCAAAATTCTATCAGGAGATTTTTTGGCTATTTCTCTTCTTCAGAAGTCGCGTCCCTTGTTTTTACCCTATCCTCTTGCCTGTATGGGAATTAAATAGAGGGGAGTGTTTTGGCATCTTACTGAAGGTTATTCAGCTTGCTTGAAAAGAGTAATGTAATTATTATAGTGGCTGGAGAAGATTTTGGAACAGGAAAATATGTAAAAATTCACATCCTTATTGCCGTTTATATCTCATATGTATTTAATTTTCTAATATCTATGTATTAACATATATATTAACGATGTTGCCATCCACATATAATTCTTCAAAGTACAATAATTAATTATTCACATATATGACGATATTATATTCAGTACTATATTACAGCATAATAATAAATCATCCACATATAACTCTTCAAAGTATAATAGCTGACAAGCTTTTTATTCATAAATCAATGATCCATATCGTGTTATATAAAAAAAATGAAATATTATAATTTAATACAGTTATACCGACATGCAATTTACTATCAAAGCTAATCTCATTCATAACTGATTAAAATAATCAATAAAGAACACAAAGCAATATCTACAGCTTTATTTACTTATAAGCCTCAATAACTCATTACAAAGAACAAATAAACAATAGTTATATAATTCTTTGATGTTAATTCATATCATTATTTATACGAGAATCTGTTTTTTTAATAGTTTTCATTTGTATATCATATTACATTTTGAAATAGAGTTGTATTGAATTATGGTAAATTAATATTACACATTAGAATATTTTCATATGATAATAATTCTTTAACATTTGACAAAATATTTTCGGGTTAGTTACGAATTATCGGTCAGAACTACATCTTCGGTCATAAAACAAAAAACAATATAAAAATTGTTATTATTACACAGTGCTATCTAACAATAATTTTTATATCGTTTTTTCTTATATGTCCGAAGATGTAGTACTGACCGATAATTCGTAACTAACCCGAAAATATTTTGTCAAATGTTTAAGAATTACTGTCATATGAAAATATTCTAATGTGTGATATTAATTTACCATAATTTAATACAACTCTTCCTGTTTGTTTTTTTATCTATTCTGCCGGTCAAAAAGAAGATTTGTTGTCGCTGGAGAAAGCAGTGATGTTGTAAATCGGATTGTTCCAAATTGGGACCATTAGAATGGGCTTAGAATGCAAAAGAGCCGAAAGTATATATACGCTACAAGGACTTATTAAAAAGACCTTCGTCCCAATAACTCAGAAGAATTTCATTACTATAGGGAAATTAAAATCCAAGGCATAGAATAGAAAAAATAATAATATTTTTCCATTGAAAACAAGAAATTGTTCCTGGTAATTTATTTCTGCAATTTTGTTATTAGTGCTTATTATGAATGGAATTACTTATTTCATTAATTGATTTTAATTACTTGTTTCATTTTTTAAATAATATTTTTATATTTTAACAATAAATTGTTTCTTAAGTTTTCAGTTTTTCAAATAAGTAATTAATATGAATATCTTTCGTAAACCTGAATTTTGTCCATAGTTTGTTGTATTAATATATACAATATCTCTGGATATTTTAGAAAATTACTAATATGTAAATAATAGTAAATAAAAATCAATTACATTTTTCTTAAAAAAAATATTATTCCAATAAAAATTTAAAATATTTAATATGTTTAAAAAGTCTCATTTTTTCATTAAAAGCAATAAATTCAAATATAACTTTTCATCTTGACGCTACTGTTCGTTCTCTGATTTAGATTTCTTTTTATTGTAACACGTAAACCAGTCGCAATATTAAAGAAGGGCGGACAACTTCATCGAAGAATCATTGGTTCTGTATTCCAGTCTTTGAAATTTGCTACATTCTACTGTGTGTTGCAGGAACAGAAATTCGTTACACCTCTTCTCTGTGTTGCAGGAACAGAAAAAGTAGAGGAGAATTGCTGCATGTGTCACTTTGATATAACTTTGATGTCAGATAAAATGGCATGGTAGAAACAGTTTCAATAATGGTCAGAAGATAAAGATTGTGTTGGATTGAGATTATGTCGGTGATGAAAGTAAAACATTGTTTTTTGTATTTTTTTTTTGCAATAAATATAATCATTATCATTTATGCACGATGATTCGACAAAAAACCATAGGAATATTTTAGTGTAAATTCAATTTATTGTTTTTAATTATGAAATTATCTTTTTCTACAATAATACGCGATCATTATTTGACACAATCGACATTGATAGATCTACAGGTTATAATTTTTATTAACAATTGAAAAACAATGTAATATATTTTTTTCATATCTAAAGCTTATAAGAAAAAGTTTACAAGTTAAATTATTTCTAATCTATGACATAGAATTTATAAAAACTTTAATAGATAGCTCTGATTTTTTAGTGAAAAACTAAAGTAAAGCGAAAGTACAAAGTTTGTGTAAAAAAACATTTGAACAATATTTTAATTATTTAATTTAATTTTAGAAGAGGTTTAACGTACGTCTGATTCGGTCATATCGTTGACCATATCAAAAGAAAATTAAATACAAGTGACTGGAAGGAGCAGTCAGAAATGAAAGTGGATCCATGAATAAAGTCACTTACTCTTAGGAGTAGGAACCAAACATTTTATGAAGTGAGAATATAAATGATGAAGTGAGAATATAAATGATGAAGTGAGAATATAAATGATGAAGTGAGAATATAAATGATAAAGTGAGAATATAAATGATGAAGTGAGAATATAAATGATGAAGTGAGAATATAAATGATGAAGTGAGAATATAAATGATAAAGTGAGAATATAAATGATAAAGTGAGAATATAAATGATGAAGTGAGAATATAAATGATAAAGTGAGAATATAAATGATGAAGTGAGAATATAAATGATGAAGTGAGAATATAAATGATGAAGTGAGAATATAAATGATAAAGTGAGAATATAAATGATAAAGTGAGAATATAAATGATGAAGTGAGAATATAAATGATGAAGTGAGAATATAAATGATAAAATGAGAATATAAATGATGAAGTGAGAATATAAATGATGAAGTGAGAATATAAATGATGAAGTGAGAATATAAATGATGAAGTGAGAATATAAATGATAAAGTGAGAATATAAATGATGAAGTGAGAATATAAATGATGAAGTGAGAATATAAATGATGAAGTGAGAATATAAATGATGAAGTGAGAATATAAATGATGAAGTGAGAATATAAATGATGAAGTGAGAATATAAATGATAAAGTGAGAATATAAATGATGAAGTGAGAATATAAATGATGAAGTGAGAATATAAATGATAAAGTGAGAATATAAATGATGAAGTGAGAATATAAATGATGAAGTGAGAATATAAATGATGAAATGAGAATATAAATGATGAAGTGAGAATATAAATGATGAAATGAGAATATAAATGATGAAGTGAGAATATAAATGATAATTAATTAAATGAACTAAACTTTAAATCGGGATGAAGTGATTAAGTGTTATCTCAACATCATCAATTTAAATTTTCTCAAAATTAATTATAATGTTGCTGTTCCACTCATATCTTCTCATTACTCTGACGAAACTTATTTTAATGAGTTCATTACCATTACAATAAGCAATGAATAAAGTATATTAATTAAGATTTATAATTAATTATTGTAACAGGGATCAGCTCATATACTGCAAGGCAACACTGCTTATTAAAAATACAGTGTTATAATGTTACCTAACGGCAATTTCGATCATTTAAAAACACTCTAAAATAATTAATACAAGTTAAAATACCAATCACAATAATGATTTTTATTATATTTATTCTATATATAGTGTTTATATTTCTATTTGATCGAAACTGTGACACCCGCCAATAACTTGGAACATACTTCATATATTATGAATTTGTTTAATTCATTTTGATTAATTCCAATTAATCGAGTTTAAAATATCATTTATATTATATTACGCTGAGGAAATCTCCACATCTATTATATACATTATTTATTATATTGCATGACTTTTTCAGGGTAGAATCTTGCTTGCTTCTATCTAATGGATCATCTTTTTTCTCAGCTTACGTACAGAGATTGATGAAGCAATTAGAAGTCTGAGATGCTCTTGATCTACACTTTGCATTTTCATTAAACTTGTCTCAAAAACCGCACGATATATCGCACTAATTTTACTGAGAACACAAACAGAATTTATTAAATACATGAGTGGCTAAAGTTTTTAAAGTATCAGATGAAGTACTTAGAAAAAAAGTAACTTTTGATCCCTCTAGCAATCAATTTATTTTGGATTTTAAAATTTTCATGTCACTGTCAAATTTTAAAATAAGTTTGTGAAAGTTCAAAGAAATTAAAACATTAAATAACAGTGAAAATACTTACAAAAACCAAAATACTAAAATAATATTGATTTGTAACTATTTAACAGTATAGATCTTCCAAAATACATACACTGTACATAGTTTGAAATTATGAAGCACAATAAATGTGTTTTCAGCACATGTCTAAATAAACAATAAGCAAGAAATCCGTCATTATTTGAAAAGAGCTGTGCAACGATAGGAAAAGATGAAGTTAAATCCTTTAGACATCCAAAATACACAAAAAATAATCTTTTTCCACGGCCGCTTATCAGTTGTGTGAAGATTTTTCTAAATCCTTTGGATGTCTTTCATAAGATTTGTGAGTGGTGATAACTTTGGTCTGAGACTAGAAAGATAACACATCGACTGAATGTGTTACTAGAAATATAACACATCGACTGAATGTGTTACTAGAGAGATAACACATCGACTGAATGTGTTACTAGAGAGATAACACATCGACTGAATGTGTTACTAGAAAGATAACACATCGACTGAATGTGTTACCAGAAAGATAACACATCGACTGAATGTGTTACTAGAGAGATAACACATCGACTGAATGTGTTACTAGAGAGATAACACATCGACTGAATGTGTTACTAGAGAGATAACACATCGACTGAATGTGTTACTAGAGAGATAACACATCGACTGAATGTGTTACTAGAGAGATAACACATCGACTGAATGTGTTACTAGAAAGATAACACATCGACTGAATGTGTTACCAGAAAGATAACACATCGACTGAATGTGTTACTAGAGAGATAACACATCGACTGAATGTGTTACTAGAAAGATAACACATCGACTGAATGTGTTACCAGAAAGATAACACATCGACTGAATGTGTTACTAGAAAGATAACACATCGACTGAATGTGTTACTAGAGAGATAACACATCGACTGAATGTGTTACTAGAAAGATAACACATCGACTGAATGTGTTACCAGAAAGATAACACATCGACTGAATGTGTTACTAGAAAGATAACACATCGACTGAATGTGTTACTAGAGAGATAACACATCGACTGAATGTGTTACTAGAGAGATAACACATCGACTGAATGTGTTACTAGAAAGATAACACATCGACTGAATGTGTTACTAGAAAGATAACACATCGACTGAATGTGTTACTTTCGTCAATGGGAAGATGGAAGGGAAGTTTTTGGGGAGTGGATCTTCAGGAACAGATTTGACAAGTTGAGATGAGAGAAGCGAAAGATGGTGAGATGATGGAGAGTAGAAATTCTATGAAGTAGAGGAGGATGTTATTGGTTCCGAGGTTGTATTAATACAAAATAAGCCTGTAATAGCAAAGGATTTGATTTTATCACATTGCAACACTATAGCGTGAACAATTATGTATGATGCTAAGTTCACCAGAAAATAGGGAAACTTTACTTTTTATAGTATAAGACGATTTTATTATTTTATATTGTATAAAACTCTAGTGGAGTTTCAATGAAGTAAAATTTTGAGAGAAAAGATCCAAAGAAATATGTCTACTATGTTATATTGATCCTATGAAGTATCCCGAGCCATTCGATAAACTATAGTTTGAGGCTTGAATAAATTATTGACTATATGTTGCGATATTTCACTCCGTTTCGATCAATCCTACTTCTTAAGACTGTAGAGAATACAATTACTCACAAGATCATGCGGCTTCATTTCTTCCTTTTCAGTCATGAATATCTTTGATTCTTCCGGATGAGATTTTCATTAGTTCTTTGACAGGAAGTAATGAAATGATTCGTAACTGAGATACGAAATATATTAATAGCCTGTGTTGGAATGTAAACCGTCAACAACCTGGAAGTTGCAAAAAACAGCCTGCTTTTTATTTTGAAATTGTTTGATTTACGTGCTAATGAATTCATAATATTCGAATATTATTTTAAATTCAGGAATCAGAAGGTAGGTATACCTACATGATTCCAATAAAAATTGACATCATAAACAATTGTTAATTGAAAATAATTGATTTCGAGGATGAAACCATACCAAATTTGACTAAAAATCTATCATCTTTAATCAAATTATACCGGTTATGATACTGTCATAACAGTCAATTCTATTCAACTGCATGAGATATCTCTACGGACACATTACCCATTTCTGCAGTCTGGTCGTTTAAGAAAAGTATGTAAAAGTATAGAGTAATGAAGTAGGTAGGAAATAATCATCCACTATTTCATGTATGGGTTGATTGTAGTACATTGTGATGTGTCAGCAAATTATTTAGTGATGCTATCTTTCCGTGTCATTTGTTCATTACGTGACAGGTTTCTGAATGGTTTTAGAGTTTAAGGAATTTTTTAACCCACTCAGAAAGAATTGTGTGGTGGGGCCATAGAAGATTAACTTTTAACAAATCTTCTAGGGTAAGCTACGAATTATCGGTCAGAATCATATCTTTGGAGATATAAGAAAAAACAATATAATAAAAATTATTGCCGTAGGTATCCAAAATAAAATTAGGTTATTTAAAATAAGTATAATTATATCGTTTTTTCTTATACGACTGAAGATGTGGAACTGACCGATAATTCGTAACTTACCCTATATTATAAATTTCTTTGAGCAGTCACTGACTAACAAAAAAGTGACTATTTTCTAACGGTTAGCTGAGAAATAAATCCATTCTCATCAACTCTAACACTCCCCTTGAAATGTAACTGCAATGTCGCATGTCTGACCTCAATTTATCCTCAGTCAACCTCTCTGTAGAGAAAGACAGAACTCTATCTGTCTGATATAGAGAGAGAAACTCTGTCTGATATAAAGACAGAAACTATGTATAATATAAAGACAGAAACTCTGTAATATAAAGACAGAAACTCTGTCTAATTTGCAGACAGAAGGTGTGTATATTAGCTGATACGACTCGAGGGAGGTAATGTAAATGAAGTAACTATAACTTCTGCTACAGATATGTCACCAGTAGTGGAAAAATAGTTACCTCGTGATTATATCACCAAAACTATGAATTAGTTGTCTCTACCCAAACAAGCGTATACACTGATGTTGTAAGTGTATACACTGATATTGTAAGCGTATACACTGATGTTGTAAGTGTATACACTGATGTTGTAAGTGTATACACTGATGTTGTAAGTGTATACACTGATATTGTAAGCGTATACACTGATGTTGTAAGCGTATACACTGATGTTGTAAGCGTATACACTGATGTTGTAAGTGTATACACTGATGTTGTAAGCGTATACACTGATGTTGTAAGCGTATACACTGATGTTGTAAGCGTATACACTGATGCTGTAAGCGTATACACTGATGTTGTAAGCGTATACACTGATGTTGTAAGCGTACACACTGATGTTGTAAGCGTATACACTGATGTTGTAAGCGTATACACTGATGTTGTAAGCGTATACACTGATGTTGTAAGCGTATACACTGATGTTGTAAGCGTATACACTGATGTTGTAAGCGTATACACTGATGTTGTAAGCGTATACACTGATGTTGTAAGCGTACACACTGATGTTGTAAGCGTATACACTGATGTTGTAAGCGTATACACTGATGTTGTAAGCGTATACACTGATGTTGTAAGCGTATACACTGATGTTGTAAGCGTACACACTGATGTTGTAAGCGTATACACTGATGTTGTAAGCGTATACACTGATGTTGTAAGTGTATACACTGATGTTGTAAGCGTATACACTGATGTTGTAAGTGTATACATACACTGATGTTGTAAGTGTATACATACACTGAAGTTTCATATTAAAAATAATTAATCATTGTATTGTACAGTATACACATAAACTTGCTCAATGTGTAAATTTTAAAATAAAAGTTCATATTATGAAAATTCGTATTTTTCGTCTATAATGATAAAAAAATTCTATTAACTTTAGTCACCTCCTCAATATTATCCAAAGATCTAGGATTTAAAATGGTCATTCAATTTAGTCAATTTAAGAATTTTTTTGTTTCTCTAATACCTATAGGGACATATTTTATTTTTCATTAATATATGGGGATAACAACTAAATTCAACATGCAATAAAAAACTTATAGATATATAGTCTATACTTTTAACTGATATTTTATCTTAACCCTTTCAGTCACTGTATAGCTTCTATGTATTTTTTTCTTTTTGGAAGTTTTTATAGTTTTATAGTTGAACTACGTTACTTTTTTTGTAAATAGACTATCAATACGAAAAAAAATTTGCTGATTCAGAATTTTTTATACGAGGTACAAAATAGAGGTTAATCAGACTAACCACCATAACATAATTGAAGAATTTGAAGAATTGAGTTTTTATGGTTGCATTACGTTACTTCGGTTGTAAATAAACTATAAACAAAAAATTGTAACATTTACTAATTAATTTTTTTATATATGAGGTGGTTAGTCAGACTAACCAGAATGACATAACTGCACTTTCATGCCTGAAGCAATATTGCATCTCCCTACCCCTCGCTGACACTCTATGTTCATCTGAAGAGTGTATGCAAATTATGCACTTTATATGTACTTTACGCACTTTATATTGAATCTTTATAATACGTAATTATGCACTTTATATTGCATCTTTATAATATATAATTATGCACTTTATATTAGGTGGGTAGGTATATTGCAAACTGTGACTGAGAGATATAGCACATTATTCAGGTGGTTAGTCCTATGTAACCACGGTGACTGAAAGTAAAATAACCGAAAAAAATCTTGATAGAATATACAGGAAAACTCCGCTATAATGAAATCCTGTATAGTGAATGTAGTGTCATAAGTAAGAAAGTACCCTCTATATTGAAAAAATTTTCTTTAGTCCGCAATAAAATAGCCATTAGATTTCTAAAACTAAAAACTAATGCCTATTTTATTGCACACTAATAAAATTAGTTCACTATATAGGCTAATTTTCTACTCAGGACACTATATTCACTATACAGTATTTCATTATAGAGGAGCTTTTCTGTACTAGCATCCTACAGTGCAATAATTTGATGCCACAGTAATCTTCAGATCTTTTCTGCGTCAACATTTTCCCTACTCAGTTTATTATTATCAGGGTTTCTTATGTTACCTTCCTTTTATCCAATTCGATGTGGAAATAATTAAATTAGATTAAACAGTGAAGCGTAACATTACACTGTAATATCAGATAAAGCTGAGATGTTTAGTAAATAGAGAAAACACTGTATGTTAGAGAAAAGAAAGCTGGATTTTTCATACAAATTTCTGTACAATTAAAACTTATATATTGATAGTATCTTGTATAGAATTAGGATTCGATTTATACGGTAAATTACCTGAACATTGAACGCGAAATGAGACGATCGTTTTTGAATAGCTAGAAATATAAATTTGAATAAATGTTCCTACAAAATACAGGATAATACCATTATATCATCCAAGACTCCTTTCACACTATAATCAAAATCTTCTTCATTGACAGGATAACAATAATTCTCTTCGTGGAATATATTCAATGTTATTCATGCGTTGAATACTTGAAACGATTCAAATATAGCATGGGATGAGAAAGTGACATCTGTTACACAATGAACAGCTGAGCAAAGAAGAAAAAATTCCCGTCGATCTGAAGACGAAAGTAAATAAAAATGAAATCAGAAAGTAGTTGACACAGCCTGATGTTGATTTTCGTAACGATTTGGATAAGCATACATAAAACCTATCAAAATCTAATTTTACTTTGAAATTTTAAATTTATTAAAAAGGATTCTTATTCATCATTCGGTAGGGATATTTATAATCAGAAAATCGTTTAATATTGTCGATATAATTTACTAATCGGATTTTATCGTTAGATATATCTATCATTTCAAATATTTTCGTTAGGATTTTTAGTGTGAATGTCCGACGAAAACCGGAATCAAATTTAATACTTTTTATAATTCCTCTCTCTTTATGATTAATTTGATCATTTATATGTTTTTTTATCATCGATAATAATCAGTAGTCAAAACTTGATAATCGGTGATTATGATATTTTCTTTTACGATACATAATTATTTTTCTTTAAACTAATTACAATTATTAATGGTTCATAATCATGCAATATAGCATAACCTCAATAAGGTATAACTTTAGTATATAAATATGAACATAATTACAATTACCTTAATAAATTTAAATTAAGTTACAATTACAAAATAAGTTTAAAAATAAATACATTATTACACAAAACACAGCATAACATTAATAAGGTCATTAACTCCAATATACAAATATAAACCTAATTACATACAATTATGAATATATTTAATTACATACATATATACACATTAATAAGGTATAACTCCAATATAGGCTTCACAGTCACTGATTCTCAAAGCGGTTTGAATTTCATGCTCACACGAGTCGTTTCATGCTGCCTCCATTCCCGTTTGTAATGGAATTTTGAGATATTCCAGCTGCTGATTCCAGATAAGTCACATAATTTCACGCTCTTTAGCTAAGGGATATCATACACATTAAAATATAGGGTAGTGCTTTGCCGACACAAAACACAATATGATTGTACTACACGGTAAAATTTTATGCTTCTATAATTGAAATTTAATAATTATATTTCAATATACTTTCAATAATAATATGCAAAACAAAAGTTACTATATTATTCATTTATAAAAATAAAATAAAATGGTCATTAGTTTTCTAGAATTGATTGCCGTTCATGATAAACTAAAGAAAATTTATTCACTATAGAGGCTACTCCTTTACTCATGACTCTGCAATCACTATAGAGGATTTCATTATAGAGGAGTTCTACTGTCTAAATAAAAACCCATTAAGTGAAAACGTTTAACTTTAATTGAATTAATATTGATTCCCCTAAAATATGTAATAATAATTATAAAATTTTCATCATTCTAAATTTCCAGTTAAAGTCAAATATTCCCCGATACATTCTCGTAATATTCAAGGAATAATCCTTCTTGCATGGGATAGTCCCTTCATCAACAAACAACTATTTCCTGGGATATTCCCTTAATAGGCCAGAAATAGACCTTTTTTTCCTGGCATAACTCACATTTCCAGACCACCGCTAGAGTCTCTCAACACTAAAAATAATTTCCCAACCACTTAGTCATCTCAAACGATATTTTAAGCCCATCCCACCTCCACCGCACCTCCCGCCCCCTCACCGAAAATACACTATGTATTTCTCCGCCCGTCCCCCACCCCACATCACCGAAAATACTCCATTTGTTCCCCCTACTCCATTGTATAAAATGTCAACTGTTAATTAAACGCCATGTATACAGTCTGACACATCTCTGGTAATTGGCAAAAACAGCCTCGTGATCCCTGCCAAGTTATCAAACATGGCTCAGAGTGACTCAAAATAAAATAAGTGACAGGGGTTAATTATATTGTTTTAAGCTGATATGTTTCAAGTGAAATTGAAGCTAAAAACATAGAATTAAAGATAAATAAAATTGGGGGGAAACATAAAAAATTAAATAAAGCTGAAACTTAATACAGAAACTATTTAAATAAATAAAAACCTGATACATATTTAAAGTAACATTATACTTAGTTAAACGAAAACTCACTACAATAAATTTATTAAATAATAATGAAACTTACATTATCTGTAAACTGTAAGATTTAAAAATAATTAGCATGATATCGCTTTACATCTTGTAATAAAAAACACTAGTCCTCTATTTTTTAAACCAGATCATTCCTAACAATTTCCAACAATCAGTAAATTTCTGCATGTAATAAATTATAAGTGATACTAAGAACCCATACAACTAATATCAATTTCAAATTATACCTAATCTCAATCCTCATCATTGAATATAATAAGTCGATACTTAAATCATAAATGAAAGCTTCAATAAAGATATTCTAGACAGTACCGTGCGCGCACGAAGAGATCAGTATAACTTAAACACGTTTGAAACATGAAGACTGTGATTATTTATTGTACTTAATTAGAGGGCCGTGAATACATGAGGCTATAGATAGGTGCTCTAAGTGACTCTATTTCTTGAAAGACTTGATATTATATATAGATTGCTAGCATATATTCGTAAATATAAAACACCTCTGCATGTAAAATACATTCAAGTATCTTATATTCATTTATTCACTAATATCATGCAGTTTATGGACCATAATTTATGGATAGCAATAAAATTTCAGTGTAAGAGGTAACACTTAACCTAGATCGTGGATATGTAAAATAAGACTAAAATAATTCAGTCTTTAACATATATCACCGAGTAAAATCTTGCTATCTGAATTGATGTTAAATTTACAGTTAATAAAATATACGGAGTCTATACTAACAATATTAGTTATATTGTAACAATATTAGTTATATTGTAACAATATTAGTTATATTGTAACAGTATTAGTTATATTGTAACAATATTAATTATACTGTAACAATATTTGTTATATTGTAACAATATTAGTTATACTGTAACAATATTTGTTATATTGTAACAATATTAGTTATATTGTAACAATATTTGATATATTGTAACAATATTAGTTATATTGTAACAATATTTGATATATTGTAACAATATTAGTTACATTGTAACAATATTAGTTATATTGTAACAACATTAATTATACTGTAACAATATTTGTTATATTGTAACAATATTAGTTATATTGTAACAATATTTGATATATTGTAACAATATTAGTTATATTGTAACAATATTTGATATATTGTAACAATATTAGTTACATTGTAACAATATTTGTTATATTGTAACAATATTAGTTATATTGTAACAATATTTGATATATTGTAACAATATTAGTTATATTGTAACAATATTAGTTATATTGTAACAATATTAGTTACATTGTAACAATATTAGTTATATTGTAACAATATTAGTTATATTGTAACAATATTAGTTACATTGTAACAATATTAATTATACTGTAACAATATTAGTTATATTGTAACAATATTAGTTATATTGTAACAATATTAGTTATATTGTAACAATATTAGTTACATTGTAACAATATTAGTTATATTGTAACAATATTAGTTATATTGTAACAATATTAGTTACATTGTAACAATATTTGTTATATTGTAACAATATTAGTTACATTGTAACAATATTAGTTATATTGTAACAATATTAGTTATATTGTAACAATATTAGTTACATTGTAACAATATTAATTATACTGTAACAATATTAGTTATATTGTAACAATATTTGATATATTGTAACAATATTAGTTACATTGTAACAATATTTGTTATATTGTAACAATATTAGTTATATTGTAACAATATTTGATATATTGCATCAATATTAGTTATATTGTAACAATATTAGTTATATTGTAACAATATTAGTTATATTGAAACAATATTAGTTATATTGTAACAATATTAGTTATATTGTAACAATATCGGGGAAATATTACTACAAGAAATATTGCTACCTAGATCGTCAGTTGTAATTTTCCCATTGTAATTATTTATCAGTTGTAATTTTCCCATTGTAATTATTTATCAGTTGTAATTTTCCCATTGTAATTATTTATCAGTTGTAATTTTCCCATTGTAATTATTTATCAGTTGTAATTTTCCCATTGTAATTATATATCCGTTGTAATTTTCCCATTGTAATTATTTATCCGTTGTAATTTTCTCATTGTAATTATTTATCAGTTGTAATTTTCCCATTGTAATTATTTATCAGTTGTGATTTTCCCATTGTAATTATCTATCAGTTGTAATTTTCCCATTGTATTATTTATCAGTTGTAATTTTCCCATTGTATTATTTATCAGTTGTAACTTTTCCTTTGTATTATTTATCAGTTGTAATTTTCCCATTGTAATTATTTATCAGTTGTAATTTTCCCATTGTAATTATTTGTCAGTTGTAACTTTCCCATTGTATTATTTATCAGTTGTAATTTTCCCATTGTATTATTTATCAGTTGTAACTTTTCCTTTGTATTATTTATCAGTTGTAATTTTTCCATTGTAATTATTTACCAGTTGTAATTTTCCCATTGTAATTATTTATCAGTTGTAATTTTCCCATTGTATTATTTATCAGTTGTAATTTTCCCATTGTAATTATTTATCAGTTGTAATTTTCCCATTGTAATTATTTATCAGTTGTAATTTTCCCATTGTAATTATTTATCAGTTGTAATTTTCCCATTGTAATTATTTATCAGTTGTAATTTTCCCATTGTAATTATTTATTAGTTGTAATTTTCCCATTGTATTATTTGTCAGTTGTAATTTTCCCATTGTAATTATCTATCAGTTGTAATTTTCCCATTGTATTATTTATCAGTTGTAATTTTCCCATTGTAATTATTTATCAGTTGTAATTTTCCCATTGTAATTATTTATCAGTTGTAATTTTATTTTCCCATTGTAATTATATATCAGTTGTAGTTTTCCCATTGTAATCATTTATCAGTTGTAGTTTTCCCATTGTAATCATTTATCAGTTGTAATTTTCCCATTGTAATTATTTATCAGTTGTAATTTTCCCATTGTAATTATTTATCAGTTGTAATTTTCCAATTGTAATTATTTGTCAGTTGTAATTTTCCCATTGTATTATTTGTCAGTTGTAATTTTCCCATTGTAAATATCTATCAGTTGTAATTTTCCCATTGTAATTATTTATCAGTTGTAATTTTCCCATTGTAATTATTTATCAGTTGTAATTTTCCCATTGTAATTATTTATCCGTTGTAATTTTCTCATTGTAATTATTTATCAGTTGTAATTTTCCCATTGTAATTATTTATCAGTTGTAATTTTCCCATTGTATTATTTGTCAGTTGTAATTTTCCCATTGTAATTATCTATCAGTTGTAATTTTCCCATTGTAATTATTTATCAGTTGAAATTTTTCCATTGTAATTATTTATCAGTTGTAATTTTCCCATTGTAATTATTTATCAGTTGTAATTTTCCCATTGTAATTATTTATCAGTTGTAATTTTCCCATTGTAATTATTTATCAGTTGTAATTTTCCCATTGTATTATTTGTCAGTTGTAATTTTCCCATTGTAATTATCTATCAGTTGTAATTTTCCCATTGTATTATTTATCAGATGTAATTTTCCCATTGTAATTATTTATCAGTTGTAATTTTCCCATTGTATTATTTATCAGTTGTAATTTTCCCATTGTAATTATTTATCAGTTGTAATTTTCCCATTGTAATTATTTATCAGTTGTAATTTTCCCATTGTAATTATTTATCAGTTGTAATTTTCCAATTGTAATTATTTATCAGTTGTAATTTTCCCATTGTAATTATTTATCAGTTGTAATTTTCCCATTGTAATAATTAATCAGTTTTAATTTTTCCATTGTATTATTAATCAGTTGTAATTTTCCCATTATAATTTTATATCAGTTGTAATTTTCCCATTGTAATTATATATCAGTTGTAGTTTTCCCATTGTAATTATTTATCAGTTGTAATTTTCTCATTGTAATTATTTATCAGTTGTAACTTTTCCATTGTATTATTTATCAGTTGTAAATTTTCCTTTGTAATTATTTATCAGTTGTAATTTTCCCATTGTATTATTTATCAGTTGTAACTTTTCCATTGTAATTATTTATCAGTTGTAATTTTTCCTTTGTAATTATTTATCAGTTGTAATTTTCTCATTGTAATTATTTATCAGTTGTAATTTTCCCATTGTAATTATTTATCAGTTGTAATTTTCCCATTTTAATTATTTATCAGTTGTAATTTTCCCATTGTAATTATTTATCAGTTGTAATTTTCCCATTGTAATTATTTATCAGTTGTAATTTTCCCATTGTAATTATTTATCAGTTGTAATTTTCCCATTGTAATTATTTATCAGTTGTAATTTTCCCATTGTAATTATTTATCAGTTGTAATTTTCCCATTGTAATTATTTATCAGTTGTAATTTTCCCATTGTATTATTTGTCAGTTGTAATTTTCCCATTGTAATTATCTATCAGTTGTAATTTTCCCATTGTATTATTTATCAGTTGTAATTTTCCCATTGTAATTATTTATCAGTTGTAATTTTCCCATTGTAATTATTTATCAGTTGTAATTTTCCCATTGTAATTAAGTATCAGTTGTAATTTTCCCATTGTAATTATTTATCAGTTGTAATTTTCCCATTGTAATTATTTATCAGTTGTAATTTTCCCATTGTAATTATTTATCAGTTGTAATTTTCCCATTGTAATTATTTATCAGTTGTAATTTTCCCATTGTAATTATTTATCAGTTGTAAGTGTAGACTAATAGATTCACAAACTGACAGCCGGTTACTAATTCCTTGAAAGTCGGAATTTCTCTTCAGTTTGTTGTCAATAAATTAGTTTACATAAGAACTCTTTTCTGTTACATTCCTTTTCTCGGCAAAGTAATGATCTATCAATAATATTATCATAGTAACTATAGACGTACAATATGAGGAAAATGTACCATTGTTGATATGGAGAGAGTACCGTCATTTATCTCACATTAGATCTATATTCTATGCGTATAATGTATTGCTTATATTGTATGATTCATGTGTTTGGAATCATTGTTATAGTGAGGCATGGATTACTTTTAGTTTTGCAATATAAATTGATGATATTAGAAAAAATAATATTGCTGGTGATAATCGAAAATGGGAATACAAATTTATATATAATTTACAATAGTTTCGGAAGTTTATTTTTTGATTGGATTTATTTGTGATCTAGTTATATTCGAAAAAATATTCAACCAAATTGTCTGAAATTTAGTGTGACGATTGGCCATTATCCAGAAGCCCATGGATTCAATTTTGGGAGGGAACAGGTTGAAGGTCAAGGTCACAAAAAGGTCAAAATCGATTGAAGCGGTGGCGAAGGTTTGCACTGTACGAGTGTCCGTTATTGTCACAAATGATTCTGGTGTCATATTTATTTTAAATGATTTTATAAGACTCACTGATATCTAAGAATTTAAAAAAATTAGATTTCGTTAACTCAATATTGGTTTTCAGTAAATAGATATTATATAATTCATTGAATTCGTTTCAAATTAAGAATACTAAATTTCCTATATGATCTCTTAAAATTGTAAACTTAATTCTTCATCAATTGTATTAGTTTTTTCATTTGCCAGAAACCCGAGAATATTGTCTTGAGACCGCAATAATTATACAACTAGGAAATTTTGAGCTGCAAGATACACTTTCCAGAAGTCCTATTTTTAAGTGTTTATTCTCTAATCAACAGATACAACTCTTTAAATTATTATTCGATATCGAATATATAACTGGTTTTTTTTTATTTCTATACCATAATTACCAGTAACAGATACAACTCTTTAAACTATCATTCGATATCGAATATATAACCGGTTTTTTTTTATTTCTATACCATAATTACCAGTAACTCTGAACTATGTATGTATCCCAGCCAAGAATATTCATTCCTGGGATATTCCCTTAATATCCCAGGAATAAATCCATCTTGCCTGGGAAAATTCATATTCAGCATACATTTTCCCTAATAAAATCTATCCATCACATTCAGTATCTCATATAAAAAACTTCAGAGCCTCACCAAACTAAATAACTATAGGAAGTTAAGAAATCAGGTCATAATTACTGAAATGTATAATTTGGTCTAATAATTATTGTGCTACGTGCTTTAAATTGATTTGAGAAGTTTATAATTCGTAACAGAGTCTGTATTACATTATGAGCTTTGCTACAATTTTGAAATAAGTTGAACATGCATTTGCATATAATTATTAATAGTTTTTTTTAATGTTCATTGTATAATGCATGAATGTTGTTCAACTGGGTATCTTAAATAATAATAATATTCACTGAAATGGCAATGAATATCTTTTATTGTAATAATTTAACATGAAATAATAGTTCATTACGAATGCATTTTAATAATCCACAATATCTATTACCATCTTTATATATAATAAATAATATCAAATAATTAATTCAATTCCATATCAGTTCATAGCAAAATTTATTCTTATTACAAAAGTAATTTTATTTTGATATTATATTACCGACATTTTACCTCACAAAGTTCAATTTAAAAAGAAATAGAAAATGTATTATCACTCGTTTCATATTTCATCGACACATTAGATATACTACATTACATTGTACTGTAGTACTGTGCTGTAACTGTAGTAATGTACTGTAGTACTGTAACTCTGTAATTCTCATTCCACAGATTAAGGTCGAATAATTGGATTAATATGTTTGATGATGGTTAATTATTTCTATTTTATTATTCCTCAACAGGCGATGTTACTTCCATTTATGAGCATTAGTATATTTAAATTTAAATTATCGGATATTTTTAATCGAATAAATCCCACGGAGTATAGCTTGAATAATTAACTAGGTATTATTAATTACCAAAGTAGGACTATTATATTGCTCATTAATTCATCTATAAGTTAATATTACTGAAATTTTCCTTTCTAATAAGTTCGATTTAAGGATTCCCTTTGTATGACCTTAATCGGAAAAAAATTTATGTACATTGCTATAATGTTATGTTATATTAATATATTGCATTAATATTGGTTAATTCTAAAAAAATTAGATAATTTTACCGGTAAAATACCAAAAATTTAATTTAATCAAAAGGAAAATCTACGGTATTGACTCCCAGTATTTTATTTACTTTATTCATGAGTTGCTTACGTTTCGAATGAAAAACAAACAATCTATATTACATTCATTCAGCTTACATTTATTTCATTAATAACGCTTAACCATAACTAAATAAACCTAATACAATACCTTTAACTCAAATTCAATTACTAGGGCAATAAGTTGAGTAAATTTGATATGAACAAATATAATTAAATAGTATATTTACCAAACTGTTGTTCAGAAGCTATAATCAAATATTAATCTTACTGATATCATTGAAATTACTTAATTCAAACAAAAAAAATAGTTTTACTCTGTAATCAAAACCCATACAAATAATTCAGAGTAATTTAAAAACATTTAAGTATATCTGTTCGCAAATACCAAATTTCCCCACAAATTTCTATTTAATCGGATTGCAGTAAATCTATCGATTTGAGATATTGGAATCTGCATGACTGGAATAACTGGGAATAATAATTCAAAATGATTCCAGTAATATTGACCACGTAATGGAAAATTCAGGAATAATTTCAATCAGTAACCAGTTAAAAATTATTCTTGGGGAAACGTTACTACAATATTTTTTTTTTTTTTTAGTACTTTACAGAATGGGTTCAATATTGTACCGATATCGTAACAATTTTCCACAAAAAAATATTGTTACCTGGATAATAAATAAGGATATTTATCGGTAAATATTGTTCAGAAGTAATATATCGTCCCAACAATGTTCCAATATTACAAATGTTGTTACAAATAGTTTACACATTTAAGATCATATAATGAATATATAAATTATTATTATTTATATCATTAAATATTTATTTTCTTATTTGTTCGAAAATGGTATAGACCATCCGATAACTTAGAACTTACCCTATCCTTATGAAAAGGAGGGAACAAAAGAAATATTAATAACAAGTTTATTTTTTATCAATTATTCACCAAATAGTGTATTAATTTAGCTATGTTATCCAATGAATTAAAAACACTCTGGATTGACGATACAATTAATTTGTGTCCATTTAAGTCAATCAATTTATTGCAGAAATGAAGAGCTCAAAGTTCTACTATTGAATAAATTAAATAGCAGTTTGATTAATAAAGTAAAAAGCACTCATTTATTTAATTCAATATACCTCCAGTATACAATCATGAATTACAAATATATAATAATTAATAAATATCATAGTTACAAATAATTTACTTTGATTATTTTCTTACTTAATATATATATATATATATTTCATGGGAAATATTACCCCCCATAATGTTCCAATATTGCCAATATTTTTACAATATCGGGACAATATTAACCCGAAAAAACTTTTAGTAGTTAAATTAATTATTAGCTAAGATCTACTTTAAAAAAACTGCATGAAACAAAGAATATTGAAGAAAATTGATGTGAACAGAATCTAATTAGGGTATAAGGCCATGAATCAGGTAGAGATTGATGGCAGTGTTAGTGGCGTACAAACAATCTTAAATCTCCAGAGAACAATTAGGCCAAGACAATCAAAACATTGCCTACTAAACCGCATCAAAGGCTCTCAATTACTAGGAAATATTAATTCCTGGGATATTCCATTAATATTGCAGGAATAAATCCTTCTTCCATGGGTCATTGCTAGGAAATATTTATTTACTGGGATATTTCCTTATTTATCCCAGGAATAAATACTGGATTTTTTTATAGGAATATATTTTACTGTTTTTCTTACTATAGATAACCATTTAAATATTTTAAATTGTGATAGTAGCCTTTTTGGGTAACTAAATCTAACCATGAATATTGATGATTTCTATGTTTGTAAATGTCACCCTATTAAAATTTTACACAGNGTAGCTTTTGGTAACTAAATCTAACCATGAATATTGATGAATAAAAAGACTTATTGTTATTTGGAAATTATCGTATATTTCTATGTTTGTAAATGTCACCCTATTAAAATTTACACAGTAAATAGAATATGAATGAATATACAATAAAGGCATATTACTTTATTCCTCTTAAATTAACTATATAATATCCATTAAAGAATCACAAACAAAACTAAATGTATTCAATACCTAAATACTATGATAGCCTTTCAATATTAAAAGTAGGATAAAGTACGAATTACCGGTCAGTTTCACATCTTTGGTTATATAAGAAAAACGATATTATATAGTTATTTAATCTTACATTTATTGGTATCCATGATACCTGTAGGACGTAGGTATCATGGATACCGATAAAAATAAATTTGCAATTATATATCTTTTTTTTTCTTATATGAATGAAGATGTGGAATTTTCCCTATCTGTTACTCGTAAGGAGATGAGTTTTCCATCCAAGTTATCTCTGTACGATAGCCAAAGTAAACCATTTACCAGGTGAATTGGACAGACTGACAGCTCGGAGCAGCAATGCAGAATTGTAGAGAGATTTCCCTCATCCTAAAACTCCAATGATCAATTATCGCCTTTTCAGAAGCCTGTAAATTTCAGCGAAAAGTTAATTATTTGATTAAGCAAATCAGACACGTACTGTGTCAGAGAATGCACGGGAATGGTCTGGAATATTGGAATGAAGGAAGATTTGGTAACGTTGCAAGCAGAATGGTGATAGACAGGAATAAATATGAATTAGAATTTATAATTAGTTTTCTGCACTAATATAAGTATTAAATATTACTATAAAATTATTTATCACTTTTATATGGTATCAATCGAGAAATCATTCATTTATAAATTAATTATTTTTTACTGTTGAATCTATTTAGAATTGATTGAACTTATCGTCTACAAATATTTATTTAAGTAATTGTCAAAGTGAATCAATAGATATATGCATATGAACTTGAAACATTTTCAGTGAATATGATCGGTTGTCTTTCAACTATAATTATCAGAAATAGGACTTAAAATAAAAAGCTAAAAAATAAAATTTTAATTTTATTCTAATTTATCCAGAGAGTATTGATTAGGCAGCATTGGATGTAAATTTAAAAGATTTAAAACTGATATTTTTTCATAGGCTAAGAAGTTCTGTAACTCATTTTGTATCTTTATTCCATACTAGGTTTAAATATTTATCTATAGTTAATCTGCAATAAAAATAATTAAAAACCTCAACTCCTGTTACACAGAAACAATAAATTTCTCTCATGTCCATATGTAACAGGTAAGGTTGTGCCAATATGCATTTAAAATCATAGATCCTGAAAATGTTATAGACGGAATGAATTAAATACTATTTAATCGTATTAAATCAGCGGTATATAGTATTCGATACCATTTTATTTCGTTTCGTCTCTAAAGATCTATAATTTTAAACGCATATTGTCACAACCCTTGTAACTGGGTACCAGTACAAAACCTGTCCTCACATTTTTGTTCATTTACCTGACTCTATCCATCAAATGTATGTGCTGGAATAAATCTGAATTAACACCAGACAGTATAATCGTAATTTAACGGTCACAGAAAGCTCATTGGCCCAATATTAATCTCCAATCTTGACAATGATGAATTTTGTGGCCGATCAAAGTTGGATGTCAATAAAAGACCGAGGATACAATTAGGTATATTGTGTTTGGCTAGGACTGTAATTCAGGAGTTTATAGCTTTCGAGACATAGCATGTCAATTACACTGAATAGAAACTAAGGATGAAAATAGTATTGAACCGTGAACTATGATTTGGTAGATAATTTAGTATTTCACTTACTTACGATTGAACATATACAGATAAAGATAAAAAACTGGAACTGAAAATTTGTAGAGTTTTTCTTCCTGCTTACTATGAAGAAATGAAATTCCAGAAATTTTAATTAATTCAGAAAATTTTAATTTATTTCAGAAAATTTTAATTTATTTCAAAAAATTTTAATTTAACTCAGAAAATTTAAATTCGATTCAGAAAATTTATAATTGATTCAGAAAATTTCAATTTAATTAGAAAAATTCAAATTTATTTCAGAAAATTTAAAATTTAATTCAGAAAATTCCAATTTAATTCAGAAAATTCCAATTTAATTCAGAAAATTCCAATTTAATTCAGAAAATTCAAATTTAATTCTGTAAATTTAATTATTATATTTGAGAACACAAATACCTATTTAAGTACATAAGAAGGTAGGCTGGGACGGGGTATCACTACGCATAATCCCACATACTCTGTATTTACTCAAAAACTAAAGGTACTAGAGAGACTTTTTTTCTCCTGATGAAATGGTCATGAATGAGGATGGTTCTCAACCAGTGTCGAATTTATAGCTAAATAAATAAAATACTTATTGGTAATTTTTTGTGTGCAACTTTTAGTGAGTGCATAGGGATATCACTGCGCACAGGAAGAGGTATTACTGCGTGGTGCATAATTACAGCCCTTTTCTCCCCCACCTAAATACATTCTGTCCCCATTTTAATGCAACTCCTCCCCCCAATCTAATCCCCCTTTTTCTCCATCTAAATATCTCTCTCCTCCCATCTTAATCCTCCTCTCCTACCATTTTTATCACACTCTCTTCTCATTGAATTCCCCTCTCTTCCCATCTAAATCCCCCTCTTCTCCATCTATTTCCCCCTCTCCCCCATCTATTTCCCCCTTTCCCACATCTTAATTCTGCTGCCACCCCTCTAAACGTCTGTGTTTAATTGACCCTTACTTTTTAAACACATATTTAATGAATCTGCAATAAATTTACCTCTTAAATTACGTAACTCATATCAAGGATATAATACGATCGTACTTTTATTGTTAATTAATATTTATTTCAATTACCTCTCACCTCACCCCCCCCCCCCTAAATACCCATCTCCCTATCTTAATACCCCTCAATCAAGTTGCATAGCTACTACGATCGTAAGTTTATTGTTAATCAAATATATAATTAAATAACATCTAATTCAGTATTTATGCCTTAATTAAGAGCTAAAAAATCATAATTTTTATATTTATTGATGATGCGCAGTGATAATTCTCTACCTTTAAATTATCAGGGGTATCACTGCGCACGGTTGTGGCGGGAAAACCATTAAAACTGAGAAGTTGAAATTTGTCATAGTGTAACTGTTTTTGTTTGTTAACATGTTAAAACAATATGAATCTATAAATCTGAGTTCTAGAATTATTAGAGAGTTTGCGGGATTTAAATATCACCAGCGCAAACTTTTTTCAGATCGTTTTGAGAGCACCACATATATTTTGACTTAACTCTAGAAATAGTAATAGAATAATGGCGCGTCATAATGTTTATGGGAGAAAGAAGATGCTTGAAATGATGGTGCTATCAGATTTAGGCTAGAACAAGTGGTTTCAAAATTATAAGGGGTACGGAGTGATACCCCATAAAATGGGTATGCGCAGTGATACCCCGTCCGACTATCAACTTCACAATAGTACCTTTCTGAATTATATTTTCATGTTGAAATAATCACTCCCTCCTACTTTAAAGATACACAAGTCCGAATCTTTTCTTCCACTAGTAAACTTCTCCTTCTACTGAAGACATTAAATATCTCTCTTTCTGAAACTACACTCTGTGGAACCCACTAACCAATAATTCTTCCCATGTTTTCAAGAGCAGAATTCTCGTGTCCGTAACATTTAGTGTAGAGAATTTGAATATCTTTTCGAGGATTGTTCTCCTTACTTACTTCCGCTACAATCTGCTTGGAAAAACACATCTGAAGGTATATCTGTTGAATATATTTCTTGAATGTATCCAACTCTGAATTAAAGCGCTTATCTTGTATTTTTTCATGTAATATGTAACAGAAACATTGCTTGAGGAATATGATTATTGTATGAATAGTAATATGAAAACTTACTTCATAGGTAATTTATTGTGTAATAGACATATTTGATGGTACAATAGTTGAGATTACTTGAAGAAGTGTAACTACTATATCACATAAATTCATATTCAACGTAATTTTACGATAAAAATTGTTTTGCAATGAAAAACTGATCTACTGCATCATCTTCATATGTAAATGCTTTTCAATTAATCTTTTATAAGTAAGGATAAATATATTCATAGATCACAATATCCAATTCACTACAAATAATAGAAATATTTTAAATAAACCCAACTTCGCGGTATATCATTCAATTGGTATAGAATTTAACAACAAGATGATAGATATTCTGTGAGGAATAAGATTGACTGAGAGGTACCAAAATACATCATCCAAATCTCAGCTTACAAGATTTCAGTTCGATTCAGAACCAACAGACTTGAGAGAATATTCCCAGCGTGTTACGCAAGATGATATCGAGTGAATCGAGAGAATGGATGCAAAGTAGGATTCTTCAGACTGTGGATTACTTCAACTGGATCTCGAGGGGATTGGAGAGAGACTTTCATACGAGTGATATGGAGAGTTGGAAAACTGAGGATTCGAACAGTGATATCTTCTTGGAGAGTGAATTGAAATTTGGAGTGAAATTTTTGATCTTAAGTTACCAATCACTAAATTGTTCTTCGATCTGAAAATAATTTAAGAAATGTTCATTTTTTCTAAGTTTATTTGAAGTGAAATTTTCGGTCTTTAGTTACCAATCTTTAAATTCTTGTTTGATCAGAAAATAGTTTTAAAAACATTCTTTTTACTAAATTTCTTCAATGCATGAAGCTTGAAATAGAAGACTATAAAAATCTTCATTCTGAATATTCTCTAATTGCCATACACAAATCAATTCTAATTGAATTCATTTCTATCCTAACATCTTGTCAGGAAAATCAGGTTTTAAATATAATTCCATATCCAGAAGACAATTTGGATGGAAAATTTCCTCTTTTCATGGAAACTTTGACCATAGAAGCAAAGTTCCGAATATGAAAGTGTCCATAGAAAGCGATAAAGAAAACTCAGTCTAAACGGAAGAAAGACATTAATTGTAGATATCACGAAATGATTCGGTAAAGATAATACAAGAAAAATGTATATGTTCTACATAGAATTTCTTTTTGTATTTGAAGAAAATTAATCTTTATTCTTTACCCTCAAAATTCAAAACTAATATTGTTCATTTTATTTTTACATGCTGTTCTTGAAATCTAAGGCACATTTTGGCTTTAAAATCATTACCTTTACAAGAATAACATTGAAATTTTAATTTAAAAGTTATTTTACGTTGATTCTTAATAATCAAAATACAGCAGCTAGAAGGATTTGAAATGTACCAAATCAACTTTTATTGTGATAGAAATCAATATAATTTTTTTTTTATTCGGTTCAATTTTTTATTAATTTAATTATAACTCTTTATTAATGAAAACTTGGTTCTATTTTACAATCTAATAAATATCCAATTATTTATTTTTTCTAAAAACAAATTAAAGACGAGATGAATGAAAATAACCTTCCTGATTTAAAATTATAATTAAAACGAGATAAAAACAATAATCATTATCGAGGATTGTTCTCCTTACTTACTTCCGCTACAATCTGCTTGGAAAAACACACCTGCAGGTACATCTCTTGAATATATTTTAAAAATGTATATTGTGAAATATGAAAATAAATATAAAAATGTATATTGTATATTGTGAAATATGAAAATAAATATAAAAATGTATATTGTATATTGTGAAATATGAATATTCATATTTACAAAGATTTCTTTCTCTGGATTGTTCCTCCATTATATTTCATTGAATAGTAATTGGAGAAAGTTAATTAAAGCGATGTGATAATTAAACGTGCAATAAATGTAAACACGTGAAATAAATGTAAACACGTGCAATAAATGTAAACACGTGCAATAAATGTAAACACGTGCAATAAATGTAAACACGTGCAATAAATGTAAACACGTGCAATAAATGTAAACACGTGCAATAAATGTAAACAAGTGCAATAAATGTAAACACGTGCAATAAATGTAAACACGTGCAATAAATGTAAACAAGTGCAATAAATGTAAACACGTGCAATAAATTTAAACAAGTGCAATAAATGTAAACACGTGCAATAAATGTAAACAAGTGCAATAAATGTAAACACGTGCAATAAATGTAAACACGTGCAATAAATGTAAACACGTGCAATAAATGCAAACACGTGCAATAAATGTAAACACGTGCAATAAATGTAAACACGTGCAATAAATGTAAACACGTGCAATAAATGTAAAGACGTGCAATAAATATAAACACGTGCAATAAATGTAAACACGTGCAATAAATGTAAACACGTGCAATAAATGCAAACACGTGCAATAAATGTAAACACGTGCAATAAATGTAAACACGTGCAATAAATGTAAACACGTGCAATAAATGTAAAGACGTGCAATAAATATAAACATGTGCAACACATTTCATTGATATTATTAATTCAAAGTATAAATAGGACAATATGGAGAAGAGGAAACCAATCCCTAAATCACTCAGACCTCCACACTGAACCAACTGCTAGCAGAAAAAGAGGAGTAAACTAGATTACGTGAAATCGGTAAATAACCTTGACCATCCAATAATAGTTAAGGTATATGACCTTGACCTCAACCTTTGACCCACTCGCTCCCAAAATCATATAAGTTGTAGAGTTATAAATGACCTTGACCTTTGATCGGATTGCTTCAAAAATTTAACCAAACAGTTTCTGTACAATAACCAATCGTTGCACCAAATTTCAGACAATTTGGTTAAATACTTTTTGAGTTATGCGAATAACAAGATGATAAAAAAAATAACTTTCTGCTTTCTGTGAAATTAACAACCTTAATCATGAATTCTATACCTTATCAGAAACTGCATTCTATTTTTATTTTTAAATACCATGCTTTCCATTAAAACCAACAATAACAAAGCATTGCATAGTTCACAACATGTATTATGTACTTGAAGTGAAGTAACAAAGTATGAAGGTTACACGCACTGCTACACCGAACTCTGTAATTAAACTAAATCTCACTCTGAATTCACATCTGAATACAATATTAGATACTAGGTTCAATTACTGCGGATCAATGTTACACCGGAATATTCCAGTTGACTGTAGCGTTAACTTTTTAATTGAGTGAAGTGCTGTTGTCATATTAAAATTCTACGTGTTCCTTCCTTAGTTAGGTACTTAGTTTGTGAGTTAGTTAGTCCGTTGCGCTTTCGAAAATTACATATAAGCAAATATAGTAGCTATATGATACTGTAAACATGATGTTTTATTTTAATCACCTTGCAGTACATAGTCAAGTGGTGAGCTAGTGGCCAAAATTTATATCGCGTTTTGCAGGACGGGTAATTGCTTATTTTGGGGTCACGTGACTGGCAATCTGGCGTTAGTTCTATGAAGTAATGATATAACTGAAACAAAATGAGTTTTTACACCGTCTTTCTAACCATCCTGCAATAGCAGCAACATGTACTACCCAATCACCGATTATGAATTTTCAGGATTTTTTAATCAGAATTTTAAAAATTTGGAAATTATCTGAATGTGCATTTTTGTGTTGGTTGCATTAAAAAAATTACACTTTAATTCCATGGCCAAAATAAAAGATATGCGTATATTAAACCTGGCTTGAAAAACAGGAACATGGATAACAGAAAATCTGGATAAAAGAAATCTAGATAACAGAAAACTCGGATAACAAAAAAAAACAAATACATAAAACAAAAAATATAGGAAACAAAAACATAAAAAATCCGATTCTTTTTTTGATACTCGGTTTTGTTTTTTATGAACTTATTTTGTTGTCCAGAGATGTATTTTTTTATCACCAGCATGTTTACGTATTAAATATTATTCGGATTTTGTTCCGGATATTAAATACATATACATTTATATTAAAGAAAAGAGGAGAATGGTATAATTAGTTCAATATAATATATAAATAACAAAATATTATTA
Organism: Caprella mutica; assembly: GCA_947561585.1. Lineage (NCBI taxonomy): Eukaryota > Metazoa > Arthropoda > Malacostraca > Amphipoda > Caprellidae > Caprella > Caprella mutica. The sequence goes on along the minus strand of CANNZV010000086.1, from coordinate 23,955 downwards.
CTAGAAATTTAATGAATATGTTTTCACATAAATCCTCCTCAACCTAATTTATAGCTTTGCAAGATATGAACATTGAACATGATACAACTCCTCTATAGTGAATATAATCCTGAGTAAGAGAATTACCCTATATAGTGAATAAATTCCCTTTAGTCTGCCATGAAATGACCATTAGTTTTCTAATACTGATACTTTCATGGCAGACTAAAGAAAATGTGTTCACTATAGAGGAGTTCTACCGTAGCATCAACATAAATTAGTTAAAAGAGATGATACAGTCATTTTACTCTAAAGGTGTCCACTATAGAGCAGTTCTACTGTATAAGAATAGAAATAATGAACAAACAGCTCTACCAGCTCTATCCTTAGACTATAATCTCTCTCGGGCAGCAGGTGTGCATCAACATTTTTATGCTCCATCAGAGACTTGTTTGATAACTTTACCAAGAATGAAAAAATGGTGGACGGCTTTTAGGCTTCATTTGATGCATGGATGTACTATGGGAGAAAAAACCCATGAAGGGTTTGTTTGAGTTAAGAGTAATTTACTGCTCTTGTTTATGTACCTATAGATTATTGTAGTTAGGTGAAATGTTATGGTAACCGCTATATTCCACCCGTTAGTCATTTTGTCCGTTAGGAGTTTTGTCCGTTAGGCATTTTGTCCGTTATGCATTTCGTCCAATAAGGCATTTTGTCTGATATGCATTTCGTCCATTAGGCATTTCGTCCATAGGAATTTTGTTCGTAGGCATTTTGTCCGATAGGTATTTTGTCCAATGGGCATTTTCTATTGGACGAGGTATATTCCTCTCCTAAATACACTATTTAGTATTTAACCTTAGGTTAGGTGAGCGGCGCGGTATCTAACTTCCCCCTATTGCGCTATTTTAATTAAACTCTTTTTAAAGCATAATTCAGCTTTTCTTGTTGTTTATTTATTCAGCTGAAATATTTCTCTCTCATTATAAAATGAGCTGCGCAGTTTTAAAATAAGATTCTACATCCTATTTCTGTTAGGATTTATAGTTATATCTTTAATCCAAGCAAACAGATACCATCGCAAATCAAAGAGAGATTCTAAGAGTTATCTTTCTATGTAAAACATTCAATAAGAAGTACTGATGAAGTGTTTGCTTTGGATTAGTATTCATAGTTTTCTTCATGAATTAATACGTGTATTCTTAGATACTAAGATCTCAAGAACACTTTTCCATTCACGTTAAGAATTTAAATGACTATATATTCACTGAGAAAAAATATCGAGTCAACCTGACTCATCACTTGAGTCAAGGATGAAAAACTCCAATATTGGAGTCTTTTTTCTTGATTGACTCTACCTGAGTCAATCTGACTATGAATTAGGAGTCAATATGACTCTTGTTTTTTTTAATAAAATGTTTGGATGAGTCAAATTGACTCTCATTTTGAGTCGGTTTTGGGACAAACTGAAAACTCAAATTTTGAGTCAATTTGACTCGTATTTTTTCTCAGTGTTCAAGGAAATGAGTGAATAAAATAAGCAATATAATAAATTTTACATCAGTAACCACCTTGAAGTTGAGTTGAAATGCTATTCATAATTATATATTTAAAAATTCATTATTATTACTTCAAACTTATTTACGATAAAAGCAATCATTTCTCAATTTCATACCAAAATTACAAGTAAATTTAGTAGCCAGAAAATCGAATCCATATATTTTATACTTTTTCCATTGACTCTAAAATTGAATTCAGAACGATGAATAAAAGCTTGAATATATTTTTTAAACTATACACCACTATTTCAGAGAGATAAAATGGTGCTGAAATATAGTCGAATAGGATTGAATTAGATTCCGACTTTTGTGTAAGGCACATCTTTTCAATATTATAGTAGGTTCTTCAGCAACGTAAAAATTTCACACAGTCTAAATAAAAATCTACTAAATACGAACTTTAAGTTTCTTCATCGTAAATGTAGGACAAGAGAGAATATTTTACATAAATTCATGCATTCAAAAGCAATCCACTCAAGCTAATGTAAACCAATTTAAAATCAGAGTATTCGTATAATGTCAAATTTAAATAGAATACACTTAGAAGTCATTATGAACAGCGACACAATGCAACAAAACACAAGATTTAAATTTATCAAGAGGTTATTTAAACTCAAAGTTGAAGATTTTTTTTTTTGTTTCAAGCATTCGGATAGAAAAATATCTTTCCATCATCAGGACAAAAATAATAATTACAGGATAACTATTAAAGTATAAACACTTCTTGTCCTGATGATGAATAGAAATCTTTCTATTAGAAAGTTTGAAGCGAAATATCTTCAAGATCGAGTTTAAATAACCTCTGGATAAATGGATATCCAGTTTAGTATGAATCTTTTCAATCAAATCCTAATAGCAATGTCACACGAGCGTATTTGCACGGCGTTTTCACAGCGTTTTTGACGCCGATGAAATTATTGTTCTCCGCATTCCATATGCTTCCATGTTATTAGCGAGGGGAGTGTCAGAAGAGCGCTTTTAAAGCGTTTTCAACGCTCCAAAATCGTCGCGTTGAAGCGCTGCAAAAGCGCTCTTCTGACATTGTCTCGGCGTTGCTAACGACAGGAGTTGAAAACGCTCGTGTTACATGGCACTAAGAATGCTACCGAAGAAACCATAGAAACAGTTATCTAACTTGAAAATACTGACGGCCTTTCAAATGGCTATAAACATTTCAGTCCCTCACTTCTCACCATTTAAATTCTACAAACGAAGAAAGATTTGCGTTGAAATGAAAAGGGGGAAGAATCACGATTCTTTATTTTCTTAGAAAAATGTTTCCTCGTAGATGGAAAGTGACGGAAACATTGAAATAAATGTGTATTTCTATCTTTAATATCCCACATTAGGTATATTTTAGTTTGGTTGTGTATAACAACAAATAGCTATATGGAAAACTAATTAAAATATGGAACCATAATAGGTATGAATGGGTTAATCCCCACTGCTAAATGGATAAATTTATTTCCTTCCCTTTTATATGATTAAAATATTAAAGCAACCGTTAGAATTAGCTACGTTTCAAAGATCTTATCTTACCAACATTCTACATTTTGTGTATTTATAAAACATAGATCATTATTTGATACTAAAAAATAATTTCAGTAGCTTGGAATTACCTAAAATGTTATTGAATGATAATTCAACCTAAATCTTATCGGTCAAGATCCCATCTTAATTTAACGAAGTAAATGGATAAGTGATTATCAATACAGACATTATAATTAAATTAACATTACCTCTTCTGCTTCTATGCACTTTCCATTTGGTGAAGTGCAGTAATGCACTTACGCATCGATGTGTGTTACTATAATGATATTACCATCTAACTGCTGGGACTACACACTCTACCCAGAGAAGGTGTTAACATTTACTCAGGGCAAAGTGAATGTACTTACGGAACGCAATATTGGAAGATTAATGCTAGTACATTAGATGCTTATTATGTAAATATTGGGGGGAGAATGGAATACTTTGTTAGAATTATTGGGATTATCTTATAGGAGTAGTTATACAACTAATAGAAAATTATTATTTTTGGATTGATAAAGAATATTCTTGTCTCATTTAATATAAATTAAACGATTATTAGAAGTAAATTGGATAATTATTAGAGATGTTTAGTGTGTTTATACGATATGAACACATTATATTAGGAATATATTGAGTAATTCCTAAGTATTAGGAAAATGAATCAAGGAAACTATGAAAATCTTCTTAAAATTGAAAAAAATGATTCCTATTAAAGGCTTCTTCACACATCTCAGGGATCTGTCCGAGACGTCACCGGTCAGTGATTTTTTATTACTGAGAGTAGCCGGTACTGTGTGAATGTGTCCGTTGAAATTAAAGTAGCACAGAGAGGAGACGGATCGTAGACGTGCCGGACAGATCCCTGACATTTGTGAAGAAGCTGGTGATGAACTATTGACACACATTGTATATCGGTAAATTTATAGAAGCTTCAATCAATTAATAAGGGAGCTTAAAGGTGCGATTCCACCAGTGTGCTGCACAAATGTATGCTTCGGTGGAACCGTATATACAAACACTAAAACAAATTGTACGGGAACACTTTAGCAAAGTACGCGCACAGATGCGAACTTTTGTGTGCGTACACATTTTTCAGTGGACTCATCTGAAGAAGCAGGAACATTTTGTACTCGTACTCATTCTTGCTTCCGCTCTTGGAGAGAAAACATTTGAGTGTTCGCGAACACTGTATTGCAATATGGGATTGGAATAATGACCAGATCATAGCCTTTATTCAAGAGATTGAAAAATCTCCTGTGCTATGGGAAACTGGACATGTTGTTTACAAGAATAGGAATAAGAGACATGACACAATTCAAAATTGGCTTAACAATTTGATTTTGATTCAACTAAGGTAATGCAAAAATTGAAATATATTCTGGCTCAATACCCCCGAGAAAAAATATAATTGCTGATCCAAAATCGGCAGGTTCTGGAAAAAGCTGCGGACGAGCGGCAGTCTGTGCGTAACTTTTGTATGCCTACAGAGCAGCACAATTGCTGCTCTGTACACGTTCAAGAGTTATGCACAGCTTGCCGGTGGATACATGGGCAACAAGGATAGTCTTTTAATACGCGCACTGCCTATGTTCTGAACGAAAAGTGCGTAACAATTTATGCAGAACACGGTTTTGGTTAAATCGTACCTTTTCGGACCCTAAGGCCATATTGCTGACGTCAAAAGGAAATTAAATACAAGGGAATGGGAGTAGAAGTCATGAAGGAAAGTGACTCCATGAACAAAGTCACTTACCATCAGTCGGTGACAATGTTCATAGAACAAGAAAAGCTACTCCGTTAATACAGTCACTTACAAAGGATTATGACGAAAAGGGACACAAGCACCGGTGGCAGCACTCACGAATGGAAGAGGAAAATGAAGCGAGGAAGTATAATTATGGATTAGAATTATGATTAGATTCTATGCATATCCCAAGATATAATTTGTTACTAATTCTTTTGAGAACTAAACAAATTTGAACAATAGTTTCTTTATATTTGTTTAAATCTGTCCCAATCTAATTAGGAAAACGGGTAATCAATCATGTCTCTTTTGCTTTTCATGTCTTAAATATGAATAATTTTCACACCAAAAAGTTTCTTCAGATTGAATTTCATCGCCAAAGTTGGAACAAAATTATTCTAATAAACTTCATGCCATTGAAAACTTTATAGAACATTGTTATGAACTTATTTGCTTTCTTATTAAATTGATACTTGCTTTGAAGAGACTGAAGTGAACTTTTAATTAATTATCGCATGGCCTGTACACACACTGGTACAGTCAATGAAAAGATTATCTGTTATAATATTTGTGGAGGTTTTGAAATTAGTTTTGGGGAAATGATAGAAAATTAGAAAATTGAGTTCTGGGAAAATTATATCACCACAAAGACACTTTTACTTAAATAAAAGTCCGAAAAAGTCCTGTTCTCAGCAGGACTTTATATATGGGCTTGATTAGGAATCCTACTTTGTATCATTCTTTATTTCAATAAAATTGTACCATTGCATCATTATTACATAGATGTAGAGAGCTATTTTAATATTTGATCAAACGGATTTAAATATATTAAATCATAGCTATGTAATATATTGCACATGTCTCGTTTGGAAAATAAATCTTGAATAACTACACATCGAATAGTTTTTAAATGTTGCATTTTCATTTCCCACTTTCTCTTTAGTCCATCATAGTATATAGATACTGTACATCACTTTGATTAGTACATCACAGTGATCTACATCAAAGTAACGTACATCAAAGTGATGTACATCACAGTGGACCATCGAACCAATGTTTCAAAGACCGTTCACTTTGAGGCAATGCAGACATGTCTTCGTCCAGCGATTTCAGTAACGATCTGAATGTCCAATTGAGCATTTGCAAGAAGCTCTTAAATGTCCTGAACAAAGGAAGTACATTTGCTTTCCTCTCGAGGAGTTTAATCATTCTGTGGTTGGAAGAAGGTGGATACATTCTGTCTCAAAGACTATTACTATCCGGCACATCCTTTTGAAGTAACTGGGGATGGTTCAATCTTCCTATATTAGGTAAATAAAAATTGTATTCTAACTGATAAATCAACAATAAAAACTATTATATTATAAATACCTTCTATTATAAGTTATAACCAATTTCTTTGACTAGTGTTATTTATGCAACCTGTACATATGTATCTACTTCAGTTACATATGTATATGTTTACGAATCACACAAAGTTTCCATTTCTCAGAAGGTATCTAATTTGGTGTGCCCGAAAAGGTTATCTTTCTTCCGTCTAAAATTTTTGAAATATAGTAAACAGCTCATCAGATTTTATATATTGTCTTTACCGCATAAGTTTCTATCGATACAGTGCTACGAGCATAATGTTTTTGCTGATAGTATTTTTAAGGTTAGTTCTTCTATGATTGGTTGGCAAGGGGGAGGAGCCAATGAATGGCATAGCACTAAAATATTAGTGTTCCGCCTCCTGATAGCTCCTCCTCCTTGCATATAGTTATGATTTGAATTAAATATATTTCAAGTAATAAGAACTTTGAAACTCTGAATATGGATGACTGTGATGCAGTTTGTTGTATCCACCAGTTTGTTGTACTGCACACTTCATGATTGTTTAATTATCTGACAGGGGAATGGTTGGTGACACGCCCCCAATTACACTTATTGGTCAATCTCCATAGCCAATCAGTGAGTTAGTAACCTTAAAAAATTATCCTAAAACACTATTCCACAAGGAACAATATTTTAAAACTATATTCTTAGTGGAAGTAACATTTTAACTTCTAACGTTAGAGGTACCAAATGAATTACTTTCAATATTCCTTTCTCTTAAAGAACAAAAAGACACCAAAACAATCCTTTTTCTAGAATGACAATAACAAAACAATCCCATCTTTTAAATAACTAAAAGATACCAAAACAATCCCTTCATTTAAATAACTAAAAGATACCAAAACAATCCTTTCACTAAAATAACAATAACAAACTATCCATCACCTAAGCAGAACAAAACTCATTTCATTTCTATTGGCATTTCAACAATTCATTTGCATAGAAATAGGTAATAAAGGAGGGAATTTATTTCCCATAGCCAAATGGTAAGCAATGTAAGTATTCATGAGTTGCTTCAATTACTTGGAATAATTGTACATACAAATACGAGTGAATATGAATCTTCTAAAACAAAACTCAAAGCATCTACAACGTTAGAATTATATTAAACCATATAATGTATTGTTTCATTGTTTCTTATTACCTTCGCATAGTGCGGAAGGTTATATTTTAAACGGCATTTATTTAATTATCTTCTTGTTATTTCGCTATTCATCCAAATTGCCTGCAATTTGATGGGACGATTGGTTGATATCCAGGAAGCATCGGGCAAAATTGTATGAGCGATCTGGTCATAGGTCAAACAAGGTCGTTTATAACTTTATAATTCAAAAAGTATTATAAACAAATTGCCTTATCCAAGAATCAGTTTATCATATTTTGGGAGTCAAGGTCATTTATATCTCAAAAAGTATTAAACCAAATTGCCTGAAATATAATGATTGGCCATTATCCAAGAACCATTTCATTATATTTTGGCAGCGAACTGGAAAAAAAATCAATGTCATTTTTAGGTGATGGAGAAGGTACACGCTCTACGAGTGCACATCATCTTTTATTCATGTTATTATAAGATATTTATTCCTTTCAATTATCGTTATAGGTTTTAATTAACATTCATGTTTTGTTGAAGATTGATATGTATTGTAGTTGGTCAAAATCAAAGCAATATTGTTAGTTCACTTATGATGCAATCCAATTTATATACAATTATTATATAAATCAATTGACTACAACAATTATTGATTGATTTGTTATATATATCAAAGCTTACATGATTCGAATTAATAGAATTGTTTATTCATAGATATATATTTCTCATTTGTTGTCCTTAATGATGGCCCTATTACATGTAAAAATTCCCGAAAATAAAATTGCAGAGCTGGAATAATAATAAATTTACTTCCCATATATATGTTTAACAGAAGAAATTTTATACTCCATCTACAAAATATAATTGTCTGGGAAATTACAATTACAATTTGAATATAAAAAAGCAAACTAAACGCAATATAAATCAAATGGAAAAAAATTACACTACTGAAATGTTAAGATTTTTAACTATTTATTATCATAATGCTTGCCTATTATACAAAGCTTATTAAAATCTAATTTGAAATTATTTTTCTGTTTACTGTGTAGTAAACTTGATTTCGAATTTAAATTCTATTACATCACTACAAGGTAAAAGAAGACAGAATCTTCTAGGGACGAGGTAGAATTCGAACCAAAAGTCATCTTTCACTCTGATTTCATTTCTTGCTATTTAACCTCTTCCATAATACTTTGAATAAAAAAATTATTCATAGAAAATCTCAGTCGTTTTATTATAAAGTTCATCCATATGGTATGATATTATAGCGTATTCCCAAATTTCTAGCTAAATTCTACCCTAACAGTTAGTAACAACACCTTGTTATTCCTAAACTAAAATCAAAGTCTCTACAGCGGTAGAAATTGAATTTAAACCTGAAAGTTCCATGAAATATCCTAATTTTAACTGTTTGTTCAGCCAATAATACCAACTTGTCGTTTAAAAATGGAGGAGTGAAAAATCTTTTGGTTAACTTACAAATTGAAGGTTCCGTGTTTCGAAAGCGAAAAGAGAAAAATACTTAAAATAATATTGAAGAAGAGATTATTTTGTGAACTTTTGATATCTCCAAGTGAATGAGAGAATGAAATTAAAAATAATAGAAATGTCGAATAAAAAAATAATAGAAAAGTAATAGAAAATTAAAAGAAATTATAGAAAAATGATAGAAAATCAAATGAAAAAAAAATAAGTAAAGAGAAAACTAGAAAAGTTACAGAAAAATAATGGAAAAGTATTAGAAAAATAACAGAAAAATTAAAAAAATACACATGATGTACTTCATTATTAATTAATATATCACTGAGAAAGTATTGTTTTATATCAAAGAGATATTACAGTGTTTGTTATTTAATCAAGGAAATTATTAATAATTAATTAAGAAGTGCATAATTTCATCACTCACGGAATAAGTGAGATTACTTCTTACCAGTTTGCAGATGCGGGTAAAGTGTTCCTAGATATCTTCTTTAATGTTCTATATTCTATATAATATCCTTTGACATTAAATTCAATAAGCACATGGATAAAAGGTAATCAAACACAATAGTAATAATAATGAGAAATGATTATTACTATTATATATTATTGCAATAAAATTTTATGAGAGAAGAGAGCGTTCGTTTCCAACAGGAAATTTTTCTTTACCGATAAGCAGTTTTCGATCGTTGATTATAATCAATGTTAAAAATATCATCTTTCTCCGATGATAAAAAGATCATCTTTCTTCGTTGATAAAACGATCATCTTTCTTCGTTGATAAAACGATCATCTTTCTTCGATGATAAAAAGATCATCTTTCTTCGATGATAAAAAGATCATCTTTCTTCGATGATAAAAAGATCATCTTTCTTCGATGATAAAAAGATCATCTTTCTTCGATGATAAAAAGATCATCTTTCTTCGATGATAAAAAGATCATCTTTCTCCGATGATAAAAAGATCATCTTTCTCCGATGATAAAAAGATCATCTTTCTTCGATGATAAAAAGATCATCTTTCTCCGATGATAAAAAGATCATCTTTCTCCGATGATAAAAAGATCATCTTTCTCCGATAATAAAAAGATCATCTTTCTTCGATGATAAAAAGATCATCTTTCTTCGATGATAAAAAGATCATCTTTCTCCGATGATTAACAATTAAACATATATTCATTAGTAGGGTAAGTTACGAATTATCGGTCAGTTTCACATCTTCGGTCATATAGAAAAAATAATATTATTATTGGTGATACCTGTAGATATCATGGATACCAATTACAAAATAAAATAATTATTATATCGTTTTATTCTTATATGATCGAAGATGTGAAACTGACAGATAATTCGTAACTTACCCTAGTCTACTAGTTTATCATAATTTGAAACAGTTGTAGTTTTTCCTGTTTTTTTTAGACAGTTCCAATGAAATAATCCTACATCACGATTCTTTGTCCAAAATATAAAATATTCATGTACCTTAATCGACAATGATAGATTGTGTGCCTAATATACATTTCCTAAATGGGTAACAGGTGAACTTATCATTATGAATTCTAATTTTCCAGTTGAATATTCATAACATGATTCCAAATTACCATTACCAGTTATTCCAGTCATGCAGAATCCAATATCTCAAATTGGTCCATTTTCTGGAATCGGATTACCATCAATTTGTGGGCAAAATAATGTATTTGTGAACTAATGTATTTAGGAGAGTGATTTAATTAGGTTTAGTGGTATTTTAAATGATAATAATTGACTTATTAATTATCAGAATTATTTGTATTGGTTATAATTTAATCAATGTAAATTAATTATTATGATTAAAGTTAGGTAATTTATATTAATTTTAAGCAAAAGATAAATTTGATATTTGACTCTTGCTTTGGTTAAATGAATTTGTTAGTTAGATTGAACCTCAATTTAAAAAGATTAATTCTCTAAATTCGTTCAATTATGAGTTTTGGAGCATAACTAATTCTGAAAATTACTTAAAAGTAAGTCAAATACTGGGAGTCTTTACCGTAGATTAACTTAACCAATTATCTATATATACGTGATAAACTGAAACTGAATCAAGTGATAGGATTCTTTCATGTAATTCTTTGAGGTAAATGATATACAAAATTAATATATTTAATTTGGACCATAATTAATGATAGAGCTTTCAATATATATTTATAAATTATTAACAAAAGACCAATTATGGCGAATAATGCGAGGCAATTTTGACTTAGTGATATCTGTAAAAAATTTAAGTCAGAATTAGAGTCTCATAGACAGAAACTTGAAAATTAAAATTTAAACTCAAATTCAGACTGTGAATTAAATTTACTGCCAACATATATATATACATACTCTGTAAAATATATTAAGTACACTGTAACTCATATACGGATTTTGTAAATTACATTAAATACTCCATATCTCATATACAGATTTTGTAAATTACTTATACAACTCTTCGGTGCTAGTTTAGTATGCCATTTACTGGTGTGGTAGGCGATTTGATTAGAATTTATTAGCAAATATAAAGGATAATATAATATTTTATTTCCTTAAATAATTATATCCTATTCACATATTCGAAGCCTTAATATGGAAATACTTTGAAAAATATCCTTGTATAAACTACATCCTACTAAGCTTATATGAATATAACGTAAAATAGGCAATTGATATATGATTTTTTTGATTAATTTTTTAATTAATTTTTTTTTAATTTTTTTTTACTTTAAATGTATTGTGTAACAATTTCAGAAAAAATATATCTCGTCTATATCGTTTGTTTTGCATCACAGATACCAGAACAGAAAAATATCTTATCAAAATTAAATTAGTGCAGTATCAGATCACATCAACCTCCCAAATCGCATACCAAACTAGCACCAACTCTTCTACAAGCTCTGTGAGGTAGCCTATAACTTTTATAGAGATTGTAAATTACATTCAGTACCCTATAACTCATATACAGAGTTTCTCATCATCATAATTTGAACTTCCAAAACTCTCTACCAAAATTTTACAACCGACTGAGTTTTTAATTGCAGTTTGAATGCAGTTCCGAGCAATAATTTTGCCTTTTTGAGCTTGGTTAACTTTTTATGTGTTTCGAATCAAATTATACCAGTTGTAGTTTAAATTTCTTGTACTAAGATACAAATTCAAATTTCACCATTTTGATAACATTTCCAATTGTGATTTTTCAATTTTAGACTTACACGAAATTATTTTAAAATTCAACAGTTGAAGACTTCATCATTAGTTATCTGAAAAAACCAAGACTTCAGTTTATGAATATTCAGCATCAGAGTTTGCTTTCTTGAAGCTTGATTAGTAATAACTAACATGACTCCTAATTAAGACAATTTAACTTAGAGACTGATGATGAACAGGCCTAACGATGCTAAGTTTAAGTATTAGTTATATAAGTTACAGTTTTGGGTCAAATTCTGATTAATTTTGCTGAGTAAGATATCATCTAACATGCAGATATTGCAATTCAATATCTACAAATGATAAATTGAATAAAATAAATCGTTTATAAAGTTTCGTACTTCGTATAAAATTATTATCATACGATTCCTTTCTGTGTCAGTTCCGTGTTTTTAACTCCTATTACAAGGGATTAAGGTCAGGTAATTGGATTAAAATGTTACATAAAAGTGAATTGTTTCTATTTTACTGTTCATTAACAGGCGATGTTACGTACAATTATTTTACATTCATACATCTAATTCTTTTATTTGATAGAAAGATATTTAAAGAAAGACAAGTACGTTTAACATAAAGTTCTTTACTATTTATTTTATCAGGAATCAATTTACTTGAGTTAAATATATATATAATAAAAAGATTCCATCATATAATACTATTAACAGTTAATTATTCATATCTTGTATATTTACCCAATGAATTTTAAGTTTCTAGAATTCTTTTGTCTACTTCATCGTATAAGTTTCATACCGTAGCAGAAACACAATAAGGAAACGTTACACCTCTTACTCCATAGTCCATTCCCATCACGAAATAGGAAGGGGTAGTCAAACTTACCAGGAATCTAACCACTGCTGGTATACTGCATAGAAACTCCAATTAAAAACTTACTTGTGAAATGTTAGGGAGAGAAATGAAACTGAGAATGAAACATGAAGAGAGAGAGTGATGGATATAGCAAGACATGGATATAGCAAGACATGGATATAGCAAGGCATGGGTATAGCAAGACATGGATATAGCAAGACATGGGTATAGCAAGGCATGGATATAGCAAGGCATGGGTATAGCAAGACATGGGTATAGCAAGACATGGATATAGCAAGGCATGGGTATAGCAAGACATGGATATAGCAAGACATGGATATAGCAAGGCATGGATATAGCAAGACATGGATATAGCAAGACATGGATATAGCAAGACATAGATGTACCAAGACATGGATGTAGCAAGGCATGGATGTAGCAAGACATGGATGTAGCAAGGCATGGATATAGCAAGGCATGGATATAGCAAGACATGGATATAGCAAGACATGGATGTACCAAGAGATGGATGTAGCAAGGCATGGATGTAGCAAGACATGGAAATAGCAAGGTAGAAAGAATAGGAAAGAAGTTGAATAAAGATACAAATAAAGCTGAAAAAATAGGGCATCGAATCAAACAAAAACCTAAATGCTACAATATAACAAAAAGAAGGCCTACCTAAAGTAGCTTCGGGACAGTGTATAGTCAATAACGAGTTAAACCCTATTTGATAATCTGACCCCCTTATGAAAAGACAGTTAGTGAGACTTTTACGAGTTACTAAATGTGATGAACAGAATCAGTGTAAATTCGGTAAATTATGTAAAAAGAAAATATTTCTGAAAGTTAAAATGATGATTCTTTTAATTACACATAGCATATTGTACTAAATAATAAAATACACATTTTTTAACGCTTTAAATGCTCATATATAAGCTTAAGATACCGAATACCTGTTGTAAGACTAGTGAACTTCATTTTGAACAAATGTACGGTAAATACTCCCAGTATTTGACTTATTTTTATATCTTTTTATCCATTTCCAGATTTTCAGATTCTTCTTCAACTAATTTCATATAATGGCTTAAATTTTCAACATAAAATGTTTGGTTAGCTATACTTTATAAAATAATATGAAAGATAATCCCAGTATCTCACAGAGCAGAAGTATTTATTTTTCACAGAAACAAATATAATAAGTTTGATTAGTGTATTCTGAATTAATTATTTTATTTTTTGTCTAATTTCGCTGAAAAATTGATCAGTAATTGACCCAAAATTATAAAAATGACCAAAATATTTTCATAATCATTCCACAAATACCTCATAAAAGTCACTAATTTTATTGATTCAATAAAAAAAACAATCATTTAAATACCATTATCCAAATTTTTTAGAGCACGATATTTTACTTTAAAAAAGAATAAATTACTACCATCCAATTGTGAGCATATGTAGGACTAATATCCTCATTCAATAACTCAGGATCAGGGGATTGGCTCTTCGAAATCTCTATTCGAATTAGGTACCGTTGTTTAATTAAATTCGTATTTGGTACCCTTGTTTAATTAAATTAGAAATAGACTACAGACGATTAGGAGACTACATCAGTTCCATTACAGAGATGAGGTCACCTAACGCCAATAGTCCCTAGAGTGTGATTCGACGACAATCTGATTAATTAGTTATTCATTACTTGATCTTAATTCTACGGTAATTAACTTATTATAATTTATATACATAGCTTCAATGACAAAATATATTTATTTGAAACACGAAAAATAAATAATAACTCTCAACTTTTATGGAAAAAGATATTTTAATCTTAATACAACTGCAGTTTAAAATGTTCCAATCATAATTGACTAGTCTTTTTTATTATTTTCCCTTCTTACTTAATTAAGAAAAACACAAATACGCCGAATTCTACATATTTATATTAAATACACCGCTATCATGGCTTCTAAATATTCCCTTAATAGCTGCAAGGGTTTTCTAAGTAATAAATAAGCCTTGTGTGTATTCAGTGGAAAAAAATGGAGAGAGATGGAGTCCTCTGGCGAGTAAATTAAACACTGTTGAACGAAGAAGAAGGAAAACTTTACGAACCAATTAAAATCTGAATACCAAAAGAAACTGGATATTATGAAGTCGATTGAAATTAGATAAGATAAAGATAACAGATTTAAATTGAACCAAAATCATGATTCTTACATCAAGCCAATTAAAGCAGTACAAACTTGATGATCACTCTTTTATATTGCATAGCCATGTGTATCTATAAAATGTATATACTTCATTGCAGTCGGTTATTCAGGAAAATATGCAATCATCTTTTGCTGTGAATTTCAACAGTTGGTGGAAAGATTCCATTTACTAAATTAATTCTAATACGACAGTTATTAAACGTAACTGGAATTTATTCCTTCCATCTATTACAATGCATTTGAATGTATTCACCGTAAATAAAGATTTTCTATTAATAAATACTTACAGATTAACTGTACAGTACTTAACCTTGTATTGTATAACGTAATGTCCAAATAATAATATCAATATGGATAGTTCCACACTGAATTGCTTATATCATTTAATTCCCTCAATACTCTCGAGTGGAATAATCATAGCATGCAGCCTCTCGTTCGTATTAGCATATAAATAGGTCTTAGCAGTTTTATTTTAGTACAAAGCATGGGGAGTATGGAATATAATTTGAAATGAAAAATCTCTCTCGGGGCAACACTGTCCCAACAATAATAACAACATATTGAGGACAGCATTGTCCCAATATGTCAGGACAGAATGGTCCCAATATCTTAGAACGACATTGTCCCAATATCATTGGGTGACGTTGTCCCAATATAATTGGGTGACGTTGTCCCAATATCATTGGGTGACGTTGTCCCAATATCCTTGGGTGACGTTGTCCCAATATCCTTGGGCAACATTGTCCCAATATCCTTGGGCAACATTGTCTCAATATTATTGGACAACATTGTCCCAATATCATTGGGTGACGTTGTCCCAATATTATTGGGCAACATTGTACTAATATCATTGGGCAACATTGTCCCAATGTCATTGGGTGTCGTTGTCCCAATATCTCGGAGCAACATTGTCCCAATATCTCGGGGCAACATTGTCCCAATTTCTCGATGCAATATTATCCATATATCTCGGAGCAACATTTTTTCCTAATCTCGGGGTAAAATTGTCCGATATCTCTAGGTAACCTTGTCCAATGTCTCTGGGGAAAATTGTCCAAATATTTCGAGGTAACCTTGTCCAATATCTTGGGCAACATTGTCCCAATATCTCGGAGCAACCATGTCCCAAAATCTCGTGACAACATTATCCCAATAATATTATATATTAATTTAAAGGCATTCACAACAAAACTAGATAATTACAATAATGAAATAATAACTGTTTGCAGAGAATTTTCTTAAAATCTCCCATAATCTACAAACTGGTCATCTCCTTCTCACAACCCAAGTGTTAGTGTTCCATATAATGCAATCTTACGCTCTCCTACTGATTGATGGCGCAGTAGAATAGGACAATTCGTCACTTTTTTAACCAAGATGACCTGAAGAAATAGAAAAGTAGATCTACATGATGAGACGAAGTGATTTATGATGTGGAGCATCTGTTTAGAATTGAAACTGAAATTAATAATTCCCGTATACAGAGTTATGGTGGGATTTTAATCTTCTATGGCCCACCATAGATTTTATATGGGTAAAGGTGCTCCAAATATATAACAAATTGGTAGGACATAATGAATTATATTATAACGGTAGTAATACCTCTTTACAAGCTTCCTTTACAAGTTTCCTTTACTTAGTTTCTGATGGTAGTAATACCTCTTTACAATCTTTCTTTAATAATTTTATGATGATATCAATATTTCTTTACAAGCTTTCTTTACTAAATCTCTCGTACTCTTTAATTCGACTTCATTATCATACATAGATAAGACTAATAACTGTGACGACACCTAATTACCAAGACTCTATTTAACTGACGCTGACTTAATTCTGGGATGAGGAGAGTATTTAGCCTCATCTGAGTTGATTGGATTCTCAGCCTTGAAGACTGCAGAGGTAATTAGAATCAGAGTATTGAAGCTTTATTGATGCTTCAAGAAGAGGATGAAGAGGGAGAAATTTAAAGAAAAGAATTGGGATGAAAGTTTGAGAGTGAAATTTGCAAAAAATAATTGATTGTCAGGATAAAAGTGTCTGTTAATAAATAGTTGAAATAATAGTTCACTACCCAGAGAGAATATTATGGTGGGACCATGGAAGAAGGGGTCTAAGATATCTCGTCCACGGACATTTCGTCCACGGACATTTCGTCCACGGACATTTCGTCCACGGACATTTCGTCCACGGACATCTCGTCCACGGACATTTCGTCCACGATTGGCTTTATTTTGTATTTTAAAGAGTTTATGGAATATATTTCATATTAGTTTTCACTATTACATTAATAAGCAGGTGTAAATATAGAATAATATAATAGTGATTTAAGCCGTATATGAATTAACACAAAAATGTTTATCTATCGATTACAGTTATAAAATTAAATATGCTAAACAGGTTGGATATATTTTTAATTTATTTACCTCGTTCAATATTTTGCATTAATTAATGAATTATGAGTATCTACTAGAATAAATGTGTGGATACTTAGAAATTAATGTAATTACAATTGAGGTAAATAGTAATAATTATTATATATGTATAATCCGAAAATATTGAAAATAATTAAGCGCAACACTAAAAAGTATCAATATCTTGCTAATTCTTTATATCATTTGTTTAGTAGTATATTATATACCTGCATATTATTATGTATGTAATTCAGGTAATCACTGTTAAAAATATTATGCTATAAAATACTAATTTCTGAACCAATAGTGCATCTAATTACCTAATCTGAATACTACTATCGATGATTATTGTAGTTAACGTGAAATAAACACCACAAAAAATGTCTCCGTTTTAAATGTTTATGTACTGTAATAACATCGAAACATGCCAGGTAATTATTACAGATTTTATAAGACTCGGGTATAATAAAAGCAGGGCCTGCCTGTAAATCATTAAAAAGTTTTCATTTTTATTATTTTACTGATGCCGGCCAACAGGATAAAAAGATTGCAATAAGAATTACAGCAAAAACCACACATTTCAAATTACCATCAAATAAGGGTGTTAAATACTTTTATATTGTAGAATATATATAAATAATGTAATATATAAAATAAATGCACACAATAAATATATAGAAAATAAAGCAATTCGTGGACGAAGTGTCCGTGGTCGAAATGTCCGTGGATAAGATGTCCGTGGACGAAATATCCGCGCACGGGAAGAAGGTTCTTACTAAATCTTCAGTGGTCCCACCATAGTTTTTTTTCTGAGCTAGTGATGGTTGTTATACTTCAATTTATTGAAATTGAAATTAAAAACACTATCCACAAATAAGGTCGGTATAGGTTAATATTTATGTATTTCGCCTGTTCAGTTCATGATCATTAATTTTAACCAATGAAAAGATAATCAGAAGTGAAAATACATACTCATATAAATTATGATATAAAATTATTTCACAATGACTAAATTGGAGAGTGATTTATATGATTTTTTACTCCATTATAAAGTCCCCATTCATTTTCTTTTGATGTAATAATGAACGGAAAAAATGGCACATGCAATTCAATGTTAAATCCAATTAAAGGGTCAAATATCAAAGCAATATTTTTAATCATTGGGAATACTGAGAATTTATTAAGGTTCAGTCATGCGATATTCCAATAACCTGGCGTGAAAAAATGTAATTTTTGTAATTAGAATTCGATTGCATGTATTACATGTTAGTGATTATATTTGATGTAACCAATCAACTGTGACTGGTGATTGGTGGGATTGACTTTGAGTCTATGATTGACTTTGAGTCAAGGATTGACTTTGAGTCTATGATCGACTTTGAGCTAACGATTGACTTTTTTTCAATGAATTTTCTCTTGATTGTCTTTTTGCCGACGATCGAGTTCTCTTGATTGACTTTGAATCAATGATTGACTTCTCTTGATTGTCTTTTCGCCAATGATTGTGCTTTTGCTAATGATTGACTTCTTCTGATTAAATTTTTAAATTGACAATAATAGGAAAAAATAGTCATAATTTTGATCGAATAAAGCAAATAAATCAGTTCCATAAGAATTACCAAAATTGTCAGAACATTCAGTGAAAACGTGTAATGAATTACCGCAGAGTTTTTGTTATTGGGAATAACTTCAAATTATGGCTTTACATTAGTTAAACTAGTAAATTTAGAAAATATTTTTGATAGGGAGGTGCGTAATTAAAATTGTTTAACACTATATAAATATAGTGAGTATTTTATTTAGATCTATAAAGAGTATAGGGAATTTATCTGGTAAATTCCACTGTACTCTGATTATCACATAATTACACGACTGACTTGGAATCAGCAGCTGGAATATCTTAGATTCCAGTTCCTAATGGGAACTACACGAATCGCTTGATTTAAGCGAATAAATTTTTCCTTTTGAAAAGAAGGGACCATGAAATAATAATAGACTTAGAACTATTAGTTAGGGAATTATGATAAGAAATTTGATGATTTTATGCACTTATAATTCATGTTCGATATCTTTGATTTACAAACATTAATCTGACTATTCTAATGAAATTATTTATTCATGTTAATTTTTTTTTATTTTTTGTCATTTATTTCAATTATATCCAAAGGATAAATTAATTAGCTTTTATCAACCCATTTATTTATTATTTAATTCATAACTTATTAATCACTATCAAATAAAGACCTAATACAATATAAATAAGAAATTGTTCAGAAACATCTACCCAGTTCACAGCTCGAATTATGTTTCCAAGTCTTAGTTATCACTAGGGTTGTGACTTTGCATATCTTGCATATTGGTGAAAAAATGCATATGCATATAAAAAACGCATATGCAAATCTTGAAATGCATATGCAAATAGAAAATGCATATGCAAAATAGAAAGTGCATATGCAAATTTGATGCACATGAGAAAAAATAATATGCAAATAGAAAATGATTAGTAAAATAAGTTGATTTTTTATATTAAAATGACAAACTTCTACTTATATTAATGAATAGTATCAGGCGAATGAAAATTAGCTAAATTTTATTCTACTTAAGAAATTTAAATTATTATAGGCTAGGTTTATAACGAGGTAGGGAACTTGGTTGAACTTCTTAATATTTCAGATATTTATCAGAGTGAGAATGTTAAAAACTTCTACAGAGAATAGAAATAATGAAAGTAAGTCTTGTTTTCATATATTTAACATTCTCTGTAATTCCATTAACAATAGAGAAAATTGAGGCGCGAGGCAGGTCAATTTCTAAAGTAATCACAGAGATAAAAAAATTATAATTTTCTCAAGAATATTTATGATAGAGATATTACGTAAAGCTTATACTAGTAATCACTAATCACTAGATAATATCCAAAAATGAAGGATATTGAATCATCAGAGACATAAATTCAATTCTGACAGGATGATCTGCACAAGTCATTCAAGTCAATCTACATGAAATCTTAAAATAACTTGGCCCATCAAATATGGCGAGGCTTCTATACTCACCTCTTGTTTCATGTGACGTATATTTTCTCAGTACAAGAATATTTTAGTTTTGAAAACCTAAAATATACAGTAACTAGATAACGTGCACTCGGTAGAGCGCATACCTTCGCCGCCATTATGACCTGTTCTAACAAAATGGTTCCTGTATATTGACCAATCGTCCCACCAAGTTTCATGCAATATGGTTCAATACTTTTTGAGTTATGAATAACAATGACCTTTGACCGGGTCGCTCCCAAAATTCTACAAGAAGTTCACTGGATATTGACCAATCGCACCATCAAATTTCAGGCAATTTGGTTGAACACTGTTTCAGTTATGCGAATAACAAGATGATAAATAAATAAATAAATGCCGGATAAAATATTACCTTCTTCAAATTTGCGAAGGGTAATAATAAAATTTTATTAACTTGTCGACTGATATTTCTATTTTCTAAACTAGTTTTACTGTATATATTCATTTACATATATATTATATATACAGGTTAAGTAAATGCGGATTTTGAGCCACTTCAATTTTAGGTCTTACAGACTTTGTACAAAGTTAACATTTCAATATATTATTTAGATTGCATTATAAATGAGATATAATAATAAAAATATAATAAAATGATGGTATTTCAGAAAATAAGGAAGTGGCTCAAAATTGAAGATTTTGATTTTGAGCCACTTTTCAAAAATACCTACTAAATGACATTTTGTCAACAAGAAATATATGTATTATGATTATAAATAAATAGAGCACAAAAAAAAATAAAAAAAAATTCAGTTTAATGGATATTAAAAAACAGTGGCTCGTATCGAACATAGACCTCCATTGAAATAGCAAATTGAGCCACTTCAACAAATATTCTAATCAAGCTAAATTTTATGTTTTCCTTGTGAAAACACGCGTATTCATTGTAATTCAAGATGTGCTAATGAGAAAGAATTAATAAACATTGTGTAATATCATTGATAACGAGAAAATAATCATTAGTGGCTCAGAATTCCTCTACTAGCGATATATTTCTATTCTGAGTCACTAGAATGCAATGTTATATTTTCTTCCCTAAAAGTGCTAAACCATATCTTTAGATCCTTAAAGAGTATTATTTATGCGTGCAACTAGACCATATTAGCATATATTTATCCGTAATGAATCGGAAAACTTGAAAAATGTCTATCTATAAATAATTCACTACCTAGTAGCTCAAAATGCGTGGATAGGCACAACATTTCAATTCGGAGCCACTAGAATGATATCTTTTAATTTCTGCCCTAAAAGTGCTAAACCATATCTTTAGATCCTTAAAGATTATTATTTATGTGGCAAACTATACCTTATTAGTAAATATTTATCAGTAATGAATCGATCAACTATGTAACAGTCATTCTATAAACACATCACTACCTTCTGGTTCAAAAATGCGTGGATAGGCACAACATTTCAATTCTGAGCCACTAGAATGATATCTTTTAATTTGTGTCCTGAAAATGCTAAACCATATCTTTAGATCCTTAAAGATTATTAATGTACCCAACTATACCTTATTAGTATATATTTATCAGTAATGAATCGATTAACTTTGTAACAGTCTTTCTATATATACTTCACTACCTTCTGGTTCAAAATACGTGGATAGGCACAACATTTCAATTCTGATCCCTAGAATGATATCTTTTAATTTGAGCCCTGAAAGTGCTAGTCCATATATTTGGATCCTTAAAGATTATTATTAATGTGCCCAATTATACATTATTAGTAGCTATTTAACAGTAATGAATCTATCAACCTTGTAACAGTATTTCTATAAATACTTCACTACCTTCTGGTTCAAAATACGTGGATAGGCACAACATTTAAATTCTGAGCCACTAGAATGGTATCTTTTAATTTCTGCCCTAAAAGTGCTAAACCATATCTATAGTTCCTTAAAGATAATTATTAATGTGCCCAATGATACATTATTAGTAGATATTTATCAGTAATGAATCTATCAACTTTCTAACAGTCTTTCTATAAATACTTCACTACCTTCTGGTTCAAAATACGTGGATAGGCACAACATTTAAATTCAGAGCCACTAGAATGGTATCTTTTAATTTCTGCCCTAAAAGTGCTAAACCATATCTATAGTTCCTTAAAGATTATTATTAATGTGCCCAATTATACATTATTAGTAGATATTTATCAGTAATGAATCTATCAACTTTGTAACAGTCTTTCTATAAATACTTCACTACCTTCTGGTTCAAAATACGTGGATAGGCACAACATTTAAATTCTGAGCCACTAGAATGGTATCTTTTAATTTCTGCCCTAAAAGTGCTAAACCATATCTATAGTTCCTTAAAGATTATTATTAATGTGCCCAATTATACATTATTAGTAGATATTTATCAGTAATGAATCTATCAACTTTGTAACAGTCTTACTATAAATACTTCACTACCTTCTTTGTTCAAAATACGTGGATAGGCACAACATTTAAATTCTGAGCAACTAGAATGGTATCTTTTAATTTCTGCCCTAAAAGTGCTAAACCATATCTTTAGTTCCTTAAAGATTATTATTAATGTGACCAATTACGCATTATTAGTATATATTTATCAGTAATGAATCGATAAACTTTGTAACAGTCTTTCTATAAAAACTTCACTACCTTCTGGTTCAAAATACGTGAATAGGCACAACATTCAAATTCTGAGCCACTAGAATGATATCTTTTAATTTCTGCCCTAAAAGTGCTAAACCATATATTTAGTTCCTTAAAGAATATTATTAATGTACCAAACTATACCTTATTAGTAGATATGTATCAGTAATGAATCAATCAACTTTGTAACAGTCTTTCTATGAATACTTCACTACCTTCTGGTTCAAAATACGTGGATAGGCACAACATTTAAATTTTGAGCCACTAGAATGATATCTTTTAATTTCTGCTCTAAAAGTGCTAAACCATATCTTTAGATCTTTAAAGATTATAATTAATGTGCCCAACTATACCATTTTAGTATATATTTATCAGTAATGAATCGATTAACTTTGTAACAGTCTTTCAATAAATACTTCACAACCTTCAAGTTCAAAATACGTGGATAGGCACAACATTTAAATTCTGAGCCACTAGAATGGTATCTTTTAATTTCTGCCCTAAAAGTGCTAAACCATATCTATAGTTCCTTAAAGATTATTATTAATGTGCCCAATTATACATTAGTAGTAGATATTTATCAGTAATGAATCTATCAACTTTGTAACAGTCTTTCTATAAATACTTCACTACCTTCTGGTTCAAAATACGTGGATAGGCACAACATTTAAATTCAGAGCCACTAGAATGGTATCTTTCTAATTTCTGCCCTAAAAGTGCTAAACCATATTTATAGTTCCTTAAAGATTATTATTAATGTGCCCAATTATACATTATTAGTAGCTATTTATCAGTAATGAATCTATCAACTTTGTAACAGTATTTCCATAAATACTTCACTACCTTCT